>JABFPB010000401.1:0-40127 GCA_022817645.1 Ceratoteleas bidentatus
TGATCATCACGATCGTTCACGATCACTCCCGAACTTGAATGATCGTGATCATCACGATCGTTCACGATCACTCCCGATATTGAATGATCGTGATCATCACGATCGTTCACGATCACTCCCGATCTTGAATGATCGTGAGTTATCTTGAATGATCGTGAGTTATCTTGAATGATCGTGAATGCTCGTGAATTATCTTGAATGATCATGAATGATTTTGAATGAACGTGATTTATCTTGAATGATCATGAGTGATCGTTAGTGATCTTTAATAATCGCAAGTGAAGTTGAATGATCGTGAATGAATTTGGATGATCGTTAGTAATTTTGAATTATCGTAAGTGACTTGAATGATCGTGAGTGATCGTGAATGATGTTGAATGATCCTGAGTGATTTTTAATGATTATGAGTTATCTTGAATAATTGTGAGTGACCGTTAGTATTCTTGAATGATCGTAAGTGATTGATAGTGATTTTGAATGATCGTGAGTGATTGTGAGTGGTCTTGAATGATCTTGAATGATCGTGAGTGATCGTGAATGTTCGTGATTGATCGTGAATGATCTTGAACGATCTTGAGTGATCTTGAATGATGGTTAGTGATTTTGAATGATCGTCAATTATCTTGAATGATCATGAATGATTTTGAATGATCGTCAATTATCTTGAATGATCATGAATGATTTTGAATGATCGTGATTTATCTTGAATGATCATGAGTGATCGTTAGTGATTTTGAATGATCGTTAGTGATTTTGAATGATCGTTAGTGATTTTGAATGATCGTAAGTGACTTGAATAATCGTGAGTGATCGTGAATGATCTTGACTGATCTTGAATGATTTTGAATGATTTTGAGTAATTTTGAATGATCGTGATCATCATGATCGTTCACGATCACTCCCGATATCGAATGATCGTAATCGAGTGATCTTAAATGATCGTTCGTGATCTTAAATGATCATTACTGATTTTGAATGATCTTGAATTATCATGAATGATCGTAAGTGTTTGTGAGTGATCTTGATCGATCTTAAGTTACCGTATGTGAGTGATCTTACAGAGTCGAGAATGATCTTGAATGATCGTGAGTAATCTTGAAAAATCGTAAGTAATCTTGAATGATCGTGAGTGATCCAAAGATCCATCACTCCTGACAGTCTGACATCATAAAACCCTCTTTAGCATCCAGACGAAGCTTTCCCGCGCCCTGACGTAAATACGCGCGAAATTTGAAATTCCATCCGCGTGAATCAGTCGGCCAAAAAATGCCGTCGTGTAATCGCGCGAGCGCTGTCATGTCGCGCGAGCCATCCTGCACATGTCACGGATGACACCCGCGATGACAGGCATGACTGTCATAACACGGCCCGTCATGCAAGTTGTCCGCGCTCGACGTGCCATCGACTTAGCGTCCCCGGGATGAAAGTCGCGGGAAACTCTCGTCGCTCGTCGAAACTCCGCTCTCTCGGAATGTCATCGCGCGGCCCTTTACGACTTTTGCGCACGAGCTCGTAAAAAAATGTTAATCGGCCCTTCTGCTCGCCGGATTCAATAATCGTTGCATTAATGTCCGTGAAATTTCGTGTTATTTAAATGGCCGGACACGGCAGTGCCACGCGCCAAGAAGCGATTATCCTTCACCGGATATGTTAGCGTTTTTACGAGGGAATGACAAGTTTTTACTCTTTGTCCATTTTTTTCTGCTTAAAATTCTATTTTCAGTTTGTAATTAAAAAAAAGTTGGGTATTGAGTATCCGAAATTTAAAAGCAAGTCATGAATTAAGTTATCGAGATGGAGAAATATAAATATTTACAATTGTTCAAATTGTAAATATTTACATTTTTACGTTTGCGAAATATTTACTTCTTTCAGTTGATATTTAATATTTTTGAATTGTCAATATTTACATTTTAAAACGGTAAATATTTATATGTTTTATTTTGTAAATATTTACATTTTTCAATGTTACAATATTTACCATTTTCATGTAGTAAATACTTCGATCTATAAATATGTACATTTTGTCGATTTGCATAAATTAATATTTTTTATTGGTAAAATTTAACTCACAAATATAACGTTGTCAAGTCCCATAAGTTTTTTTTATATAATACTTTATCGTATCAATTATTAAAGTGACCAAAGAAACAATTAATTTCAAATTGTCCATCAACACTTCCTCAAGCCTACAATTTATCCGTCGAGCCTAGATTTATTATAAACCATCGTTTAATCTGCGTTCCGCCGGGAGATATTTGATACTGAAAGACCCATGCAAAAAAGTCGCCCGACAAAAAATCCGTTTTCAACGAAATTTTTTTCGCCGCGTAATTACATTGACCGTCAATCAAGGATTGAACGCATTTGTTCCCGTCCCATTCTCTAGAATCCTCCCGTTTCTTCGCGCACAAAACGACCCGATTACATCACCGCATTCGGACGCGTATGACGGGTTTCGCGCAAAAAACGTTTCGCGCAAATAAATGCACAGCACGTGAATTATTGCCGGGTAATAATATGTTATTACGCCCTGGCCCTAACCTCACCCAACGCAGAAATAAATCGCGTCCGATAAAATCGCGTAAGTGAAACTCAATGGGACGGTATTGACACGTCGCGGATACCACTAATTGACGCGAGATTAAATCGCGGATAATTGCGCGTTCGAGGGATTCGAGAATCGGAGGAAAGAGGGCAATTTATAGTCGAAGGTCAGTTTTGTTTATCGATTTTGGTAGAAAAACTAGTTTAAGGGCAGTTTGATTGACCTTTTTGTTTTGTTTCAAGGTCAAGTATGTTTACTTCTTTGTTTTGAATCAACTCTAGGATCGGTTTGTTTACGTTATTGTTTCAATAACATTTTCAAGGACAAGTATGTTTACTTTTTTGTTTTTAATTAACTTAAGGGTTGATTTGTTTACCTTTGTGTTCAACAAAGAGATTCGAGGACAAGTTTGTTTACTTCTTAGAGTAGAAAATAAACTGAAGAAACATTTTGTTTTCCTTTACGTTAAAAAAATATGATAACATTTCTGTTTATTATTATATTTTAACAATTACCTTTATAACTGAGTATTGGTTCACTGTTATTTCTATATGAAAAGGAAGGAAGTAAAGGTTATGTTTACTGTTCTATTTACATAATAAACTTGATGACAGTTTCGTTAACTTTTTGTTTACAATAACGTACAAAAAGACGGGTTTGTTTACATATCAGTTGAAAGGCATATGGATATACTTGTTTACATTTACATAAGATTCTGAAATAGTCCTTTTTTGTTGGTTTTGTTAGTTTTTGTTAGTTTTGTTTGTTTACAAAACAGGTTCAAGGACATTGAATTGTATCTGTTTGTTTACAAAACGAAGCCGGTCGAATAAATTTGCGATTTACAAGCGTTCCTTGCAAAAAAACATTATGAATTGCTGGAGCTTGATGTTTACGATCCGCACGCGCATTAACATTTCGTTTATCCGCGCATGTTTGTAAGAGTCATGCGATTCCCTCGACTCGACTGAACTGCGACTATTTATACAGTCGGTTAATTCGTTCCTCATGCACACGTGAATGGGATGCCTCTCCGGATACGAGTGCCGCGTTCTCGCCGATTAGTCTCGACGGTACACCACGCGCACTGTCACCTGGACATTCATTTCGTTAGACTGAGAAAAATCGCTGACAAATATTTACAAGCATCGTCAAGCCATTTTTTCATTTTTTTCGTAAAATATACATTTTTGCACATTTGAAATTTAAGAAAAATAGTTGAATAAAAAAAGTTTTATTTTAACTTTTTACACATTTTTTTCAAATTTTCAACAAATAAAAAAAATGTAAAAAAAAATAAATACAATGTTAATATTAAGAAAACGAAATGAAACTTAAACCAATTAAATTTTAAATTGAAAATAAATAAAAATAACAAGCCTTTTTGGTGAGAGGACCAGTAGAGGTGGAAAATTGGAATTAAACGCTGACTTCCGATTTTGCGTATTCCCCGAAAAGTCGCTTAATGATCGTCCGAAAATATATCGTCTTCATTACCCGTCAAAATATGTCATTAGAAACTATATATAAGATGATTAATCGTCCCGAACTGCCCTTGAACGGCGACTCTTAACGCTCGTTGCACTTAATTAACGAACGGGTTTTTTGTAGACGGTGAATTATTATTTTTTCCGGAGGGAGGGGGTGCGTTCTTTGTATCATAAGCGCATTTATCCCTCGCAAAGAGATAAACAATTTGACGACGGGGCACCGTCATCAGAATGCTTAAAAAACGCCGCGGTGCAACGCTCCGCAGATGTTAATCTGGCGCACGTGACGAGATAATATGCTAATCAGAACGAAAACCTTTTCTACTTTTCCCTTGTTTGAAGACAAGACAGAGGGAACGATTTTTTCAAAAATGTTTGTGTTTCATTCCAAAAACTGCATTCCACTGTATTTTCATGGCAACAAAATTTATTTATTTATACCTAACAAGTTTATTAACACTAAATTACTTAATAAAATATAAAATAATTATTCTTAATATTAAAAATTACATTAAAAATTAATTCCGACAATTTCGGTACCGGGATTTGAACTCGCGCCTCGTCGAAAAATGTCGAAATTCGAATTTCCCGGAGAAATAGAGAAAGCGGTGGTTCCGACTCATCTGCTTTCATCGTCGCGATAAATCAGAGGTTAAAGTAATGATTAAAAATGGCTCGTCGTTTCGGGGAGAAAAAAGTCACGTGACACGACGCTCTTTAAAGATTAGGCTGCGTTCCGATTCTATAAATATGGGCCGAGCGCGAGACATGAGAGCATTACAAGCTGCGGAAAAGGCGCAGGGCTCGTATGACGGTGGCTGTAGTGTCCCGTCGCGCGGATGTGGTTGTCCGGCTGCGACACATGTCCCGGGCGCTTCGGACGCCCCGCGGGTCATGAAAAAAAAGTGTCGCTGGTACCTGTTACGATTTTTAGTTATTAATTGCAGCGTTTTAAATCATTTGTAATGTATGATAACTCAAAAATTATTGCACTCTTTTTGCCTGTAATTGTTTAATAAATTTTTAGGTTAGGTTTTATTATTTTTTTTAATTTAGTAAATTCAACGTTTTGTCTCAATTTTTTTACGAAAGTATTTGAGCAAATTTTTTCAAATTAATTGTATTTTTACACATATTTTTGGTTTTAAAATTTTTATGATTTGTATTTAATATTTTATTTAAAATTTAAAACATATTTTTTACATGTACACAAAATTAAATATTTTTGAACAAATTATTTAAAGTTTTTAAAATTAGAAAGTTTTAAACTTTAAAGACTACTTTTAGAAATTCGAATTGAAGTTTAATTTCAATAAATCTTCACCTGCGGACAATTATTTTCCGACTTTCGTCGAGTCCCATTCCGAATCCGAGCCCGAATCAAATAATCACGTGTATTTGCAAAGAAAAAAACATTAACGCCGCTGCGACAGAAATTTACATACGACTTCGACATGGCCGTAAATTGCAGCGATGCGAAATGCAACGATAAATTAAATACATTTAACTAAACGATTCAATTTATTTAGATAGATGCGCTAGACGTGAAATTCAGTTGTCCATATTTCAACGTAATGGCGAACTAAATTACGAGTGCTTAGTTGGGATTGCTTAATTTAATTAAAATGATATTTTACACTCGAGGAGTGATCGATCTCGGTGGTGCGATAAGAATTTTCCATTTTAGGCACCTGTTCGATTTGATAAATCTTTGATGAGTGCGTTTATGGTGAAAAAATGTTCGGTACAAATAAACGTTTTCGACTGCGGAATTTCACCTCCATTAAGTGTTCCATTTTAATTTGCTAATGTCAGTGTGAAATGATCGCGCATTAATTTAATTTTTAAGAAATAATACTAGAAAACATGTTTTTGGAAGAATTTGCAAACAATATTATTAGAATACATGTAATTTTTGTATTGTACATATTAATTGTTTAATATACCGGGGTGATTTTATAAAATGATAAATGAGTAGCTAAAGAGAATTTTCTGTCTAATTTTTAGGTGGTTACTCCAGAATTTCCCAACGAGATGTAAGTTGGGTTCGAGGTCAGGGAACAATTACCATATGAGTATTTCGGTGAATCTATTTATGCAAGTGTAAGATTCAAATGGCAAATACTATAAACATGGAGTTATTACCCCAATCTGCAACAATTAAATTCAACAAAAATAATTCAACAAAACTCATGTAGGCAACGTCTTGTATTTGTAATGTTACGATTGTTTTCAATTAAAATAATCTCCTTTTTCTTAATGTTATCATTCTTTCTCGCACTATTGTTCTCAATTTAAGATGACCACGAAAAGTCTTATTTTAAATACAGTTAAGTTTCTTCACATCTGGCTTGCTTCTCGGAGCACTGCTTCCAATTTCAGATGGTCACACAACAATCTTCCAAATATCCACGAACTTTTATATCCACTTTTATATTCACAAATCTTTAATTCCACGAACTGATTTTTTTATCACTTAGTTCTTGTTTGTCACAGCACCACACGACATTCCTCCAAAGTAACAAAACTCGTGTTACTCAGTGTCGATCATTTTTTTGTCACTATTACATCCTGTTTTAGATGACCTCCAAACACATCCCCGAAACCAAATTTTAAAATATAAACTCTTTCTCGACTTTATCATTGTTTCTTGCAGTATCATTTAACTGTGAATGACGGCTCAAAAGCTTCTAGTTCAGTAAAACTCCAGTTTTCCATGTCCACCTTGCGTCTCACAATACTGTCTCCAATTTCGGAAGACTCCACAACAATCCTCCAAGCAAGATTCCTCTTCCTCAACATTATCCTTGTTTTTGTTACAATTTCATTCAATTTTAGATGATCACATTACACATTTTTCATAACATAACTCCAATGTTCAATTTGTCCATAACCAACGTCCTTGAAGTATTTCCCTTCTCCCTCGTATCACTTCCTCCAACTTTAGATGACCACACACCTACCTTCAAATCGCATCCCCCCAACTGACCAACGCGACTTTCTCCACGTCCCCTCACACCACTGCCTCCAAATATAGATGACCACACAACCATCCTCCGAACAACCAGAATCCGTCTTCCTCAATACACGCTTGTTTCTCGTACACTTTCCTTCAAACTTAGTCGACAACACAACAGTCCCCATCAAGAAAGCTAAACCCTGTCCTTGTTCCTCGCACCGTTGTGTCCAGTTTTAGATGACCGCATTACACATTTTTCATAACATCCCTAAGGGAACACATCGGTTGAATCACGTTACTTCATTACCATTACATCGGTTGAATCACGTTAATTCATTATCAACGTTGATTCAAGCGAATCAACGTTGAATCAATATTTATTCAACCGATGTGTTCCCTTAGAGATAACTCCAATGTTCAAATTGTCCATAACCAACGTCCTTGAAGTATTTCCCTTATCCCTCATAGCACTGCCTCCATCTTTAGATGACCACACACCTATCCTCAAATCGCAACCCTCCAACTGACAACCCGGCTTTCTCCACGTCCCCTCACACCACTGCCTCAAAATTACAGATGACCACACAACCATCCTCCAAGCCACCAGAACCCGACTTCCTCACTACTTCCTTGTTTCTCGCACTTCCCTCCAAACTTAGTCGGCAACAACAATCTCCATCTACAAAGCTGAAGCCCGTCCTTGTTCTTCACACCGTTGTGTCCAATTTTAGATGACCGCTCGGCAAACCTCTCTGTCGGTTCGTTGAAGTCGCCGCTCGGGTCGGAAAAGTGGCGCGGTGAATAAATCAGCGGCTTTTACGAGGGTGGTGAAAATGCCGGCGGCGGCCGCGGCGTCCCTCGGCCGAGTGGGGGCGCTCGCGGCGTCGCGCCGGTGGAGGGGCGGCGCTCGCGGCGGCGCGCCGCGGAGTGGGGCAGCCGCGGCGGGGGTTGGCGGAGGGGGATGCTGTGGGCGCGCGGTTATTTCGAGCGTCGCGAGGCCCGCCACTTGGTCCCGAGCTTCCTCGGCGCGATCTCAGCCGATCTCCGTCGCGGCCCGAGTGCGCGCGTTTGGCGCGCTTTTCGAATTCGCGAAAGTACTTGTCAACCGCGGGTGCACTGTGACCGCGAGTTTTCCCGCGACAGTGCGCGAAAACCGGTGGTTTTCTGGTGCGGAAAATCGGCGACTGCGGTTTTCCGAAAAGTGACGAGTTCGGGGGCATTTTTGGAGGGGGACAATTTTCGCGGGCTTTTGGATTGCGGGCGACTTTGGCGGGAGATTTCGCGGTTGGAGAATACGTGAGTATCGCCGCGTAGGAACGCGCGGCGCAGCCGAGTTATATTTGTGAGGTGCAGTTTCGTGTTATTTTCGAAAAACGATCGACGAACGTGCTGGCAACGTCGACGCGCTTCCGTCACCGATCGCTTTAACAATCGGCGATTAATTTCTGGTTCAATTGCGGCGGCCTCGTTTTCGGACTGGTATTTTTAGAGGACGGTTATTGGTGATGTGGAGATTTCTTTTTTTATTGACTGTAACGTTTCGACGTTTTACAGCCCTGGTTAATTTGTCGAACGCTAACAATTTAACGAAATATTCAAATTGTAACTATTATTTACCGATGAACCATATTTACTGACCATCCCATGACTATGTAATGGTTTGTTTGAGAGACTTCCGACATTGACGGATTCATAGTGGAGGTTGATTAATGTTATCGATTTTATTAATTCATTTTAATAATAAATTAATAAAAAGATATTCTTTAAATTTACCTTTACAGACTTACATCTAGGGAACTATATTTTTAAGTTTACAAATTTTACATAGCTTTTCAAATAAAATTTTTCAAACTCAAACTTGTAGTTTCTTATTTTTTCCATTTCGCAATTTTAACAAATTAAACCTTAAAATCATCTAACAAATTTGAAACCGGTAAAACAACTGTTGTAAAAAAGTAAATCGGTAATGAGAAATGAAATCTTTTTTGCCAAATTGAATTTTTCTCGCGAGGAAGGTGTTTAAGCCGAAGTCGTTAATTAAATCGACAAGATCGTTTTGAGACGCGAACAAACTGAAAACGCAGCGATCGACAGGAAGATGCGCCGGCGAAATGCAGTAAGCCGAGGCGGCCTCGCGAGCGCATTGGCAGTTTCGAGCGATAACGTGACGCGCGCTATCCGCGCCTGGAATCTCGTTGTACGCACGTGAATAATGGTCGTCGCCGGCCGCATTAATTGGTATTGCGTTGTGCGACAATTAAGCGCGTATTGGCGTCGTTCGCGCACAATCGATCGCCTAAGAAATCGAGCCACAATGAACCGTATTAAGCACCGAGATTGTATCGCTTTTATGTATCGCGATTCCTGCTGGTCGAGCGCCGATAAGAATATCAAACAATATTGATGCGCGATTGCGATCGGTTCGAACAAGAGAAACACGGGTTATTCGAGATCGGTTCGATAAAAACAACGAGAAAAATTGTTTTATGGAACTGCTGCAAAAAACTGAATAAAAAATGGTTTAAAAAAGATTCTTGGGTGGGATTTGATCGCAGGTTTCTTGGGTTTGAAGTATCGATTTATTTTTCTTTGAAAGATAAAGAAAACAATTATACTTTGAAGAGGATTTGAACTTAGGAACTGAAAAATTGTTAGAAAAGGAATACAAAGAGCTTTAACTTTAATCGACTAAAAAACATTACCTTGAGAAGATTTGAACATCAGTTTTTCGGTTTCTTCGATTCGTTGGATAATTAAAGAAAAAAATCTAGACTTAAAATTTGACCATATTTTAGAAAAACAATTTGAGTGCTATTTGAACTAAGGTTCTTTAACTTGGAAAAAAATGTTTTTGTCAAAAAAGTTAAGAGGATTTGAACCCCGAAATCCGATTACAAATTCGCACTCGGTCCGTCCCGATAACTAATCGATGTTTTTTACGACAAAAGGACGAGTCGTTAGAAGGATTTGAACCCCGAAACCTGATTTGGAATTCACCCTTTCTTGTTCCCGATAAGGAATCGATGTATGAAAAAAAGAAGCAACGCGCGATAATTGCCGGCATTAGCGCGACGGTTTTAGGCGGTCGCAGCCGGTTAATCCGAAGTGTCACGAAATCGTCCAATTTGTGTCGTCAAAGCGGCCAGTTCGGACGCTTACAAGCCAAGGGGGATAATTTATTCGACCCCCGTAATAGTGTCGTCGCTTTTTGTCTCGGGTTTAATCCGCTTTTCAACATTAATACTGAGATTAATGTTGCTCGCGTTTGTTGACGTAATTAAGGATGCCCGAATTTACGCCGACGGACACGAGAAAAAGTGGTAATGACGGGAAAAAAAATGCGAATCCCGGGGGACCGAAAGAAAGAAAAAGTGGATGTCGTTTTAATGCACTTTTAATGGGCGATTCGGTGGGATATATGTTTGGACCAACATTGTCACAAAAAATCTTGAAAAACTGATACAGAAGGACCAACAATTTTTTGTATTGAATTTCTTGGTAATGAAAAAATCCTTCAAAAAAAGGTTCGAAACATGTAATTTTGCCAAAATGGAGATTTGCAAATTGGAAGAAATTCGAAATTGAACGTTTTTATTTAAAATGTGTCAAATTTTAATTTAGACATAAGATGAATGAAATGAAAAAATCAAAACGTTTCAGTTTGAAAAACAGGGATTTTTTGCAAAATTAATAACACCATTTCGTAATGGTAAATGTGTAATAGCAGCGTAACGAGAGTCATTTGACTCGTTCTTACATAATTAAATACATAGACTTTTAAGGGATGTCCACATGACGGCCGCGATGCTCAGCTAGAAATGAAAATTACATATCACACAATCTGACTCTAATCATGCTGTTATTAACTTGCGAAAGCGATTACACTAACAATTTAAACCTGTATAAGCGCAACTAAGTAACGAAAATTGGACGTGGTAGCTGCCGAGCTCGAGTGCAAATTATTTTTCAATTTGTTCCTTTATCCGACCTTAAACACGCTTTCAGTGAGATAAAAATCTTTATAAAAATCTTTATTGTCACAAATTTGCCACAAATTGATGTACATTTTACTAAAGGTGCAACGAAAATTTAAAATTACTTCGAAACGTAAAAATTTCAGAAAAAAATATTTTTCAAAAGGGAATTTTTGTTGAAAAATATAAATTTTCCACCCAAAAGTAACATTTTTCAAAAAAAGTTATTTAAACATTCCCGCCTAAATGAAAAAAAAACTTTTTAAAAACTTCTGGAAAATATCTGAGTTGAATTATCCGAAAACAGTTTTCAATATTCAAATTCTCCCGCCTAAAGAATAAGGAATATTTAAAATTGCGCGCGAAACATCTAAAAATTCAAAAATCTTTTTTCTAAAAATTAAGATTTCATCGATAATAGGGCGTATTTTCGAGTAAAAAATATTTTAAACGACGAAAATACCACATTTTCTCTCGCGGGATCTCAATCAAACCTCACTGCGCGCGCAAAAAGGCTTTTCTTCGATTATCCCGGATCGTGAGAGAACCGTCTCGTGAGAGCGGGACAACAGTGCCCGGCATTGTGGCTATTAGTCTTCCTCTTCTTCATCTCACACTCGGATTCTGCGCCTCTCACGAGCGCCGATTAAACGCGACGGTTTTTGCGTGCGCGCGTCGCCATTGTTTATTGCCGCCATAATCTGCCGGTCGGTTCGAAAAGCGAGGCGAAAAAGGCAAAAATCGAAAAGGAAAGAAAAACCCGAAAATTATCGCGCGCCATTAACATAATCGCGCCGCCGAAATAAATTGCGCGATAACGGCCCAATAAACTGGCCCGAGCGACGAAATTTTCGTTCCGCATTTAACCGAACGGGGGCGCTTTGATACGGCAGAAATAAAGGCCGTAAACTGCGGATAAAAGCGGCTCCGCATTTAGAGGCTTTTAATGCCGCCGTTTTTCGACCGTTTGACAACTATTTATAAGCAGTTTCGCAGTCCATTTCCAGACGCTTTTTGGCGATTTGACGATATCGCCAAATGTCCGATAGGTGGCGCTGATTAAAAAAAAAGATATTTTGTCGTTTCAGAGTTATTTTATCGGGTTTGTGGAAGTATTGAGGGATGGGAGTCATAATGTTAAAGTTTAGATTTGATGGTGGCGCCACAGATGGCGCTAATTTTCTTTTTGAAATCCAAAAAAACCTTGTAAAAACGGTCGAAAAAAATAGTAGGTTATAATTCCACCAGATGACGTTTCTTCAAAGTCTTTTTCTCATCCTTTTCAAACTTTCCCAAGCATTTCCACCTCGAAATCTTATCAACACTTTTTATACTTGGCCAGAGACACTACCGTGTATCTAGATCGATCTAGATTTCTTACTCCTATTCTGTAATTCGAAATTCGCCATAGATGGCGCTAATTGAAAAAAGTTTCTTATTTCGATTGGAAAATTGAACGAGACTCGAAGATAGCATAAACGTCACGGCGAAATGGTAAAAAATGGAGGGCACCGGACAATTAGCGCCCCCTTTTGGGAAAGGCCATAAATCCGGGGCAGCGAGGCCGGCGTAAGGAGCGCGTCGCGATTTATTTGACAGATCGCGCTGGACGGCGAGCGTCGCCTCGGCGGCTGATTTTATAAGGCCAGATTGCCGGCCTCACTTTGCCGGAATAGAATAATGGTCGCTCGCGCACCGGCGGCTCGTCGTCCCTCCCCGATGCCCACGTTTCGTTTGACCATTCGTCCCGGTCTCAAAAGTCAAGTGCCATTATCATAACGAGATACCATTTGCACGACCCGACGACTTATATACCAATCTGCCTCCGCAAATGAGTCATTGTTAAAATTAAAATTTTAATTGTTTCCAACAAAATAACACAAAATTCAATAACCTAAATTCGGGAAAAAACATTGAGAAGTTAAAAGAAAAGGTTTCGAATGCAAAAAAACAGTTGGTTTGGCGAGATTCGAACTCTCGTCCGGCGGGAATAAACAATTTTAATTCTAATTTAATTATTTTCAACCAAGTAACTCAAATTTCAATATCCTTAATTTGAAGGTGAGACTGAGAAGTTGAAACAAAAGGTTTCGGATGCAAAAATAAGTTCGTTTGAAGAGATTCGAACTCTCGTCCGGCGCAAAAGTCAAAAACGTTAAAAGGCGGGAAATTCAAATCCGTTACCGTTAAATAAAAAATCCAATAATAAAAACGCGGGAAATTCAAAACTGATTTTCGTCTTCAATAGCAGTCACCTTGCTCCAAATGGGCGAGAAAAAAAATGAAGAAGCGTTCGAGGCGAGTCAATTAAAAAATGCAAATCCGCCGTATGAATGACCCAGGCCATATTTGAATGAGTCTGGGCGATGTGGATCAAGGTCTCGCGGCGTTTTCGCTTTCATTCACGGGTGATATCAAATACTTGTTGCGTCCTGCTAATTTCAGAGAGAGGCGTGCGCCGTCGCGGGCCGCCCCCTCCCCCTCTCCCCCGCGCAGTTGCACCTGACATGCGCGAACGCGGAAGTTGGCGATCGCGAGTGCAAATGCAAATGAGAGGGAGACGAGACTACGCGCCTCCCCGTAATTGTCAGGGGGGCGCGCGGCGGTTATTTATCTCTGCGCGATAAATTACCGGCACGATTCGCATGAAGGCCTAAGCGAGTGTTATTAAAAAGCGAAGCGACGATATTTTTTGTTTTCGTTTTCGCGGACAGATGGATCGAAATGATGGCTTTATTTGGGTGGAAGGGAAGTTTCACTTTCGGCACATTTCGTGCTTTAAATGAGAAACATTTTTCATATTTTTTATTCAAGGGATATCAAAGTTAAATTTTTTTATTTAATCATTATAGGAAAAATATAAATTTTTTCATGTTCATGTTTTCAATGAAAATGTTAATAAAATATTTAATTTCCTTAAATTTAATTTTTAAAATAATTTACTTTTACTGTTTAAGTCAATTTTAAAATTTAAACTTCAATGTTGTAACTGCAACTTAAATTTTAAATTCCCAAATACTTTTGTTGAATTTTAAAATTGAACTGTAACTTTCAATTCAGTGAAAATTGTAATTCATTAACATTTAAAGTTCACTTAACTTCAAATTGTTTATTTAAAGAAATGTATAGTAAACCAAATTTAAAAT
Source organism: Ceratoteleas bidentatus (assembly GCA_022817645.1). Taxonomy (NCBI): domain Eukaryota; kingdom Metazoa; phylum Arthropoda; class Insecta; order Hymenoptera; family Scelionidae; genus Ceratoteleas; species Ceratoteleas bidentatus. Next base: position 14,118 of record JABFPB010000401.1, read on the forward strand.
CCAAAATGAAATTCCAAAAAAGATTTTAAAAAAATCCGGAATGAACCCAAGCAATTATTTTCAGTGACGCTGAAAGTTAATTAAGCAATCCCTTGCATTAGGAATGCAATTAACCTCCCTACAATAGCATCCTGGAATCGTGACTAGGATTGATGAATATTCAAATCCGCGATTGGATCCGCGATACTGATTTTTGCGATCCCCCTCCCCGTACTCCGTAACGCACTGTACAATCACGAATTTACGACCCACTTTGCTCAGCGTAGCGTGCCATCAGCACCGCTTTTTCATCAGTATCTTATCACCCGATTGCAGCGTCGATCTACGACTATTTACACGCGCAGATTGTTCCATTAAAATATTCTGACAACAAAATCTCTCGCCGAATCTCTCGATTAATTACAAAACAAAAAATATTTTCAACTGCACAATTTTCAATAGCAGTTTCAAAAAAAAAAAAGAAATAAATGAAATTCGAGATTTGAACTCTCATTTGACAAAACGCTAGCTGTGTACTTATTTTAATGATTGCGAAGTTTAATGTAAAAAAAAGAAAAATATCAAGATTTGAACTCTCGTCCCAGAGGACATTAATTACGTACTTATTTTAATAATTGCATAATGTACAATAAAAAACTACCAAGATTTGAACTCTCGTCCCGCAAAACATTAGCTCTACATTTATTTTAACGACTGCACACTTTACAATTACACCAAAAGAAAAAAGTATCAAGATTTGAACCCTCGTCCCGCATCTCATAAACAGTGCATTTATCGTAACGGCCCTTACGAGAAGTAGGGAAAAAAGTGTAATAAGTAGACATTATTAGGAGAAAAAACGCTGCAGTCAGATTACTCTGATTTCCGTTGTTTTCCCATTCTTCTTCGCACGCAAGCGATAAACCGAACCTCCTTAGGAACAATATTTTCAATTAAGCGTTTTTTCGGCGGAAAGCGCACACCATCAAACGGGCCGCATGATAATTGCTCAATTAAAAATAATTCATATTCGCTTCGAAAATGACTTTCCCCGTGGCCGATACTCGGCCAGAAAAAGAACAATCGCCGCGACTGATGGCTTTTTGCGTCTTTCCGCTCTTATATCTTCTGTGCCTTAATTGGCAAATTCTGCGGACGCGTATTTACCGTCCATCCTGCGCTTGAACTTCGTGCTTACGTTTTACGCACGAGGGAGAACATACGGGCGTCATTATTACGTAGCGGTTCCCGGCACAAGTAATTAGCGAATCGAGATTTATGGCGATAAATGAGCACGAGCTATTCCAGCGCCTGTATGCGAATTCACGGCTAACAATGCGCTGAAAAAATTGCCGACGTCGCTTTTCGAACGTCGCGAGCCGTTTTTGCGCGACCTTTTTTCGCGCGATTCGAATTTCCCGCGTCGCGGGGATTCCCCGGGAACTTTGCCGCGAATTCAAATTGGTTTGAATTTCGCAGAAATGTGGGGGGACGTGGAAGTTAATTGAAGGGGAGGGGAGGATGGAGAATTTTCGAAAGAATTTTAGGAGATTTGAGAGATTTGGAGTATTGTTGTAAAAATGGCGGGAAAGTGTAATATTTTGAATTTGGAAATGGAAAATTGTGTAATTCTGTAGAGATGACTAGAATGTTATACTTTTGAAAATCATGTTTAATCTGCTTTTCAATTGGTGGGAAATTTGAACAATTTTAATGTGCAAATTTACAAAATGGCGGGAATTCAAAAACAGAGAATTTAACAAAATAATCCTTTGAAAATTCCCGTATAAAATTGGCGTAAAATTCCAACGAATTCAAAACCAAAACAAACTCTAACAGCTTTTCCCACAATCCCCACCGAAAAAATCGGTTTTAAATGGCCCATTGCCTCTGAAAAGGCCTCGGGTAAACATTGCGCAACTCTTCGGGCTGAAAAACGGTTCCTTCCTGGTCGCGGGAACGAAAATCAGCGTGACATCGGACTGAATGGGCCGCGTCCGATCCGGTTCCGTCGTTTTTTCGCCTAACAAGGCGTTACAACAGGTAGTCGGGTCGTGGACGAGCGACAAGCCGGGCTAACGAGACAGATGCGACGAATGAACAAACGAGCGAAAAAAGCGCGCCAACAGGTTATCGGCTTAATGCGCCGGCGCGATTTTTTTCGCGCGCCCGATTTGACTAAACGTCGCCCGTGTCGGACAATTCAATACCGCGTGACAAATCACCGAGAAATCGTCGCGAGTTCGTACCCCGAGGGTCGCGAGTTCGAACCCCACTTGAGAATGTTTCGTTTCCCCTTTTTTGCTTGTAATTTATTTTCCATGCTTCGGGAGACGAGAGTTTGAATCTCAGAACCAGTTTTTTAAGCGAAAATATTATTTATATAATGAATATTTTAGATTTAAAGAGCAAATCAGAAAAAAGGATAATTTACTGAATTTCAGACGCATTACTTAAATAGAACATGCATTTTAGCCTAAACGCGCTTCACTTTTCCGTCGAGCGACGGCTCGGGTTGTTTGCGCGAGCAATCGAATTATAGAGGCGAATTCGATAAATTAACGGCGTTATTACGAGACATTTGCGGAGGTCGACTAGAGAGACATAAAGATGCTCGCGCTGCACAAAGGCGCTCGTCAATCGGTCGGCCTCGTTGCGCTCATTCCGCCAATTAACGGTGACTTGCGCAAACGAACTGTCGCAAAACAAAAGACCCCGAATCGACCAAAGTTCTGGGAACGGATCGAACTTATCTCTCTTATCTCACCGGGATCGACGATGATTGTACACATTTGTTCTTATGTAGATCATGCCTTTAAGTGTCCATATTATATGGACCATTTGTATTTTGTGTTATATATATCTCTATTATATGTCACAATATCATAAGAATAATTTTTTTAAAGATGTATGGTACCAGTAAGTAGATTTCAACCATATATGAGTCAGATATGGACTCATATCTATTTATTGGTAACAAATTTGGACCATATATGAGTCAGATATGGATCATATTTGGACCATATATGAGGCAGGTATGGATCATCTTTGGACCATATATGAGTCAGATATGTATCATATTTAACCAAATATGAGGCAGGTATGGATCATAATTGGACCATATATGAGGCAGATATGGATCATATTTGGACCATATATATCAGTGGGATATGGATTATATTTGGACCATATATGAGTCATAGGACCTCTATGGATCAGATATGAATCGTTTTTAGTTTAAATATGAATCTAAATGGGTCAGATATGAATCACATGCAAATAATACCAACATATCTACTACATCCCCATATATATAGCCAGTATGGTTTCATAAATGCAATCTTAATGCACCCTCAGACCATCTTTTCTACTCTGCTGGAAGCTTTCTAACCTAATAATCAATAATTTGATTTTTAGAAACACATCGTATAAAGACAGTATGGTTTCATAAATGGAATCTTAATGCATCCTAAGACCATGTTTTGGTGGAAGCTCCCTGACCTAATAATCAATAATTTGAGTTAATAAATTCGCGCGAACCTTTAATCGGCGCGCGAATTACCGAGGCGGATTGCCTCCCGCGGGATAAGTGTGTTACGTGCGGACGTTTCGCGCGCAACGAACCCCGCCAATCTTTTCTAATTATCTCGCTGCCGCGCGACCACACGACTATAATCGGATATGGTAATGGAGGGAAACGCGCGCGTATTTTGCGCGGCTCCGAATCGCGCCACACACACCGCGCGCGCGCGTACCACCGAGCGTGACATTAATTTCCGCGAGGGTCCTTGACGCGCGCAATCCGCAAGGAATCCTTCTTACGCCGCGCGTGTACGAATTAGAGACAAAGGACGGCGGGGGTCGCGCATTTGCATTGCCGATTTTCGCGCCGGGAAATAAATGCTAATGCACGCTTCTTATCGCCGATCGACGCCGCTCATTCGAGGGACTCGCGAGATTTATGGGCATTTCGACGGCGAAGGATGTTTGCTTTCTTTTGCGCGTATGTGAAATTGCTGAGATGCGACAGGGGGATTATTTTATTTTGAATGTGGGTCGCGCGAGGGGATTATGTAGTTCATGATGGGAGTACATATGAGAGGTTGGAGGCAGTCTGTTGGGTACATTCGTTTATGGAGTGTATTAAGATTATATATAGATTATGAACGACATGTGTTTGGATCATGTAAAAAGTATATTTGGGTAGTGCAGGGAATGTGTAGAGTTTTGATGAATCGGCGATGAGGTTATTTCGAGTTTTTGTTTCAGAATTTCGGAATGGTATACATATGGACCATACGAGTTAGATATAGGTAATGTGTGGTCCATATATGAGTCAGATATGGATTGTATATTGATTAGTAATTAATATCAATGTTTTATTTTTTAGGTAAGTCTATGATCCATATCTGACCTAAAAAGGATCAATGTGTGACATATGATCCATGTCTGAGTCAAATGATCCATATCAGACTCGTATAAGATCCATATCTCACTATATGATGTATATCTGACTTATATGATCCATATATGATTCATATTTGACTTATATGGACCATATATGATTCATATTTTACTCATATATGATCCATATCAGAGCCATAGATCCGCGTCATTCACTTTAAAAATTCGTTAGTTTATAAAATGGTTAATTTAGAATTATTAGTTTAAAAATATCGTTATTTTAAATAATCGTTAGTTTATAAAATGGTTAGTTTAAAAAATGATTAATTTAAAAAATCGTTATTTTAAAAAACGTCAGAAATTCTTGAAAAGTGACAGAGAACCTGTCTGAATTAGCCAAACTATGATCCATTGCCATCTACCATATGGCAATCTACCATAAAAATCAGAGCCACACATTTAATTGCAATTTACTGCACCCCATTAATTGCACATTTTCAATTAAAAACCTATCAATTTTTTCCCACAATTATCCCGAAGCACAGACCTCACGCGGAATCAATCTGCTCATTATCGGCAGTGCCCCGCGATGCCCTCGGTGCATTTCGATAAATTGATACGATAAAAAAGTGTGTTTCGCCAGAGCGAGCGCGGCGTGACGAAACCGAGCCCGAAACCGAGCAAAGGCCCCCTTTTAATGGGGGGGGGGAGAAGGGAGGGGTACGACGTGTTCAAAACCCGGCGATGCGCGAAATTAATGAGCGGGGCTAATGCGCGAATGACATACAATTACACGCGGGCAGAAAAAACGCGGCGCTTAATCTGGCGCGGGAATCGAGCCACCCAAGAAGCACTACCGAAACTCGTGGCTGCGGCCGCTATCGCGATACACGAAGTGGCCGCGAGATCGCATCTGGGGGCGCGGATTCGCGGCGCTTTGACAGGAGAATGGACGAGTTATGGCGAGGCGCGCCGCGAGAATCGGAGCGATCAGATGGTTGAAGTGTGATGGAATTTTTCGGCCGGATTTGAGGGGAGAAAGTGAGGCGTGGAAAATGGGCGATGTGACGGGGATAAGAGGTGTGCGGGGTCATTTAAACAGAAGTAAAAAATTCGGAGTTAAATGTATCACGGGAGTTAAATATCAACTCTATGTTGAGTTTCAGCAGGTCCACTCTTTAAGGGTGTGACGAAGCGGTGTCAATGTAACGGAGTTGATTGCGAGTTAAAGTGTAACTTCAGAAAGTGAAAGTGTCACTTGTCGGTGTAAATTGACGATCGCGAAACGCCAGGATACACCGTTGGAGAGTGATTGTTGATCAAGTTGAATTTGAGGTTAAGAACATACAGAATCGCACCGCGAGCTGTCAGTTTCGAATAATGTGACACTCTTGAGAGTCACAACAAACATGAATACCGCAAAGTGTGACTTTAGGTAACAATTCGCAAGATTCATATAACATTGGGAGTGAAAATCCTTAAAGTGTCAATATTCACTCCGTTACCTATTACACTCACTCCGTAGCCTCAAACTCCTCTAATTTTTTATGGTTACAAAGTGTCACCTGAAACTCTTGAAGGTCATATCTGGCATGAAGCAAATCAAATAAGATCTTTTTTATATAGACTCTATAAAATGTTCCACTTGTTCCACTCGGTGCGTCACGACGCAGGTAGTTTCATTTCGAGTCGAATCTTTCATTTCATTGGCTCGATAGTCAATTTGTAATACATCCCGAAATCCAATAGAGACCGACAGTGCGGATACCAGAAGACTCTCATTTATTAACCGTGTGCTTGGCTCAAATATTGACCGGCTTCGATAGACAAACAATTTTCGTCGACACAGACAAGTCCGGCTTTGCGAGTACAGCACGCGTTGGCTCGGTTGAATTTGTCCGGCTCGCGATCACAATCGAATTTGTTTGCAGTAATTACCTCGACGAATGACGCGCGTTTGCGTATAATTTTTTGTCTTGAACGAACGAACAAACGTTGCGGAATCCCAATTTCGAGCGGATTTAATGTGTATTTGATTAAAAATGCGGCCGGAAATGGGTCGTAAACTTACAAAGAGACGGAACAAATATTACGAAAAAGGGTAATTAAATCGATATCGAAATGGTTTCAATCTGGAGGTGTACATTGATTTTATTTTAAATACATTTTTGCCAACTTTTGTCTGAAACCTGAAAACTGACGTTGAAATTAAATTGGTAGCATTTCAAATTCTGAAAAATTTGACTGCAAAATTTTGTTGTACGCATTCCGAAATAATAAAGTGGGGGAGAAATATGACAATGAATTATGTGAAATTCGAGTTTCAATATCGACGCTGCAATGTATTGAAAAATGGAAAAATTAAAATCGTATATCAGCCGTCGAAGCAATTTAAGTTTAAATTAAAACATGCATGTAAAACAGCGCAAATTAAATGCATGTTTGGATTAAAAACAGTTGCAAACGCTAATTAAAATGTTTATGAAGATCCAACTGATTGAATAAAGGGATCAAAACGATACCCGATGTTCGTCGACATTCACATGAATATTATATTGTAAACGAAGATTTTGGAAATTATACGATCTCGGACTGATTCGAATTTCATAATAAAATTACAATACGAATCTCACTTGATTCGAATTAATTTAATCTCATTTTTTAATTGTTTAAATTATATGTGACTTGTAATAATCTTTGTTTTTAAATTTTTTTAAATTTTTTATGGAAAAAACCACTGCAAGAAGAAAAATTTCTTCTTGCAGTGTGTACACAGAAATGACGAAATATTTTATATATTTATTTTCCCGAAAACGTTTTCCGTGGGAATAATCGCGAAAAACAGGATCGACTGTTAAAATGAGTTATTGCAGATAAATGAGTCCGATCGAATTGAATTGCAACGCGCCGAAAAGCGCCGCAAATAAACGAAAAAGAACGAGCTTTTATTAACATGTAAATTCCCGCGTTTCATCGGCGAGTGTGTTTTGGACATACGGTTTGTTGAAAGTTGTATTATAGGATTTTTAAGCTTTTTTTCCTTGCGCTTTTTATTTGTCAGCCGACCAGACACGTTTTTTAAATTTGCGCGAGTTCGCGGGATAAATAAAACGGGCGCGGAAAGTGGATTGTTCTGTGATATGACGCGAACATCTTCGGTCGTCAATCTTTTCGCTATTTTGTATTAATTTATTCCTGCTTTTGCAATGCAATGGGTGTATTAAATGCAATTTTATTTTGTTATAAATACTGTGCATTTATGACAGTTATTATATCAGAAATATGTAAATTGAAATCCAAATAAAAATAATATTTCTGTTAATACCGTTTGTAAAATCCAGTTGAAAGACATTTTGAGGGGTTGACAAAATGATTTGTACCGAATCTGTCATGTTTCAGAGTGCACATTTCCAAATATTGTGGATATTGTAATAATTTAATTTAGTGATCGAACTGTTTCATTAAAATTACAGTTTTAGACGATCGGACTAATTAATTTCGTTCGCCCGGTTTAACTGACCTTAATTTATGCAATTAAATTTTGGTAGCACCAATTAAACACTCACTATAATTATCATGGCATCTAAATCAACAAAGCTATTTTATCAAGGGCTATCAGAATGCTCCAATAATTGAACAAACATTTTATTTTGTTTTATCTCAGCAAATTTAAACACTAAGTAAATGGTTCTTTTAATATAAACCGAATAATTAGCTGAAAAAAGAAAATGAACTGAAGCAATTATTGATCAATCTATTACCCGACGAGCATTTTTCTCGCGAACGCTTTCCATGTCTCTAAACTAATACAACAGAAACCTTTTATCAGTGAAATCGTTTTTTTTTCATCTTTTTTACCTTTTATTGAAATCACTCGTTTCGAAATCAAATAGTTATTGTATTAATATTATTGTTATTATAGCGATAGGGGCTGACATAGAATGTTTTTTTGTTTTTTTTTTTTTTTTTCAAAAAACGCTGTTAATCGAAGTTACACTTTATCACGTAAAAATATGATGCTTTTATTATTGCGCTTCTTAAAGCTCGTCAAAATAAAGTTTGGCATCTAATTTGTTTTAATTTTCAGCTCACGAGATGAAAAAATTGAATTACCTTATCCGGGATTCGAACATACGACCTCCGACGCAGAAGTCTTTACGTATAACCTCTCGACGAAATTCATTGGTTTTTAAAGCCTGGTTCAGTAGTTTATGTTTATTAGTCTACTTAAACAACTTTTAAATAAAAATTATTATTTAAATGGGATTAAGAACGACTTTGACCGAGAGGTTGCAGTTTCCACCTTGTGCCTCGAAGGTCGAGGGTTCGAATCCCAACTAAGACAAACTTCATCTCTTAAAAAATTTGATGTTTTTATTATTGCGCTACTTAAAGCTCGTCAAAATAAAGTTTGACATCTAATTTTTTTTAATTTTATGAAATCACTTAACTTACATTTTATGCTGTAATCACCCTTAACCCCCCATGCTCAAAATTCCATCATAATCCCATCTCCGCCGCAAAAACAGTTTTCCCTGATCGGCGTCGGGAGCCCCGATTTCTCATGTGTCCCATCTTAAAGTCGCCTTTAAGTGGCTTTATCACGACGATAATGACATTAATCTTGCGAGCGGAAGACGCGCGCAATTTGCAAAGCGCCTTTTAAAGTGCGTGCGAGCAAATGGCCGCGGTGAATCAGAATTGTCGGTCTGTCCATAAATAAGCGGTCGAGACGTTTAAGATGGTTACCATGGTGACCGCTTGGCGGCGCGCCAGCATGGATCATCCGGACTCCAGCTTGGCCTGGTTCCCTTTTCTTCGAGATACGCGGAGACCTTCACCCAATATCGCGCCACGTGACCCGGGCCCCCCCCCCCCCCCCCGGACCCCTACTTTTGCCCCCCGTCCGCAATTCGGGGGATTCCGCCCCTTTTCGAACTTGTTTGTGGGCGGGAAAAATTTGGGGGAAAGGTTTATGAGGGGGAAGGGGGTGAGGGACAATTAATGCGCTTTGAACGAACGCCAAGTGGCTTTTTCCGCGGCTTTTCGACGGCGGAGAGATGAGTTCTTTGTGGCATTGGAATCAGAGAAGAAAATTCTTCAAATGTGAGAACAATTTTGATAAGTTGAAAAAATCATGTAAATGATTGATAGAATCTGAACATCTTTGACAGATTTTTTTAATATTTGTTTTAGAAGTCTGAAACATTCTGAAAGTCTGAAAATAAAATAGCGAATAGAACGAAATATGTACGAATTGTGAAAGATTGACGTTTTAGTAGAAATTTCTGTTTTATTTCCACTTTCTGAAAGTATCCCAATTTTAATATTAAGGTTTTGTTTGAAAATAATATTTACTGGAAATCTGCAGATAAATGCAAATTGGAACCATTTGAGTCATTTTCAGAATAGTTTTCAGAATTTAGAAATAATCTTAGATTTATTATATATATATATTTCTAACAAGTTCAGAAAATCTTTTAGTTTTACATTAAAATTAAATTTTGTGTAGAATGAGTTGTTACGTCAGAATTAGTGATTATGTAAAACGTTATGTCATTGACTCGTGCATTCACAATATAGTACTAGAAGATATTTGTTATGATGTTCAGTTTTCGTCTCATTGTGAATATGCAATGGAGTGTGGAATACGGTAAATATGCCTTGTTTAGTTGTTAGCAACTGTTTATTTACATTCAATGTTGATTTCGAAACGACTTCCTTCCGCTCAAATGTTTGCACACACATGGAAACATTGAATAGAATCGATAGAATATTCTGTAATATTGCAACTGGATTTGATTTTATAAAAAAATGTATTAATAGGTTAAAAAACATTTTAATGTTTAAAAAAACTAGTTTAACAAATAAAACCTCCAGTTCAACACGTGAAAAAATTGACATTTATTATTTAAGCAGAATAAATAAAAAATATATATTTCATTGATTTTACTCAACTATTTCGTGGATTAATCCCAATTTTTAATTTAATACATTTTACGATGTGAAAATAAATGATTTCCCGCCGTAACTCTAAAATGTATAAGATAACATTGTAAACTACAGATTTAAAGTTTAAGTATAAATTACACAACACAGTATACTATTTGTTGTAAACTTTCAAACATAAAAAGATCTTTGTGCAAAAAGCATTTCCGGCATTTTTTCGCAACATCTCTCATATTGTTACATCACCGTGGCTATCCTTGTTCAATTTGATATTTTAAAACTAAACATGAGACCCTTTCACAGACTGCATTTCACCTTGTTTTTCCATTTCGACAATGAAACTGTTACACGATATTGGCTCACATTAAAACATATCTCACTGAAAGAGTCCTCTGTCATATAACTACATTCGAAAAGTGCCTCAGTTCTAATCTGTCTCAAAAAGCATTCGTCTGTTCCAATTTCGTAAAATGACTAATATTTTTATTCAATCATAAATGGTTTTATGTTGCTTTTTTATTACAAAAATGTATTATAAAAATACAAGTTTGAAAAATCAATAGAATGTATATTGCTACGTGTATAGCTACTCAGTAAGAAACGTAAACAAATTATAAATAATTTTTACAAAAATTTCTAGAAACATTTTCAGCTCACGAGATGAAAAAATTGAATTACCTTATCCGGGATTCGAACGTGCGACCTTCGACGCAGAAGTCTTTAAGTATAACCACTCGACGAAATTAATTGGTTTTTAAAGCCTGGTAGTTAGTCTACTTAAACAACTTTTAAGTAAAAAGCATTATTTAAATGGGATTAAGAACGACTTTGACCGAGAGGTTGCAGTTTCCACCTTGTGCCTCGAAGGTCAAGGGTTCGAATCCCAAGTAAGACAAAGACGTTTTCTTAACAGATTCATTGAAAAATCTTTGACAGTCACTGGACATGTCACTGGAATTGTTAAAAACATCTTTAGAACATTTTTACACATTTTCTAAATTGCGACTTTTCCGTCTTGACTTTATCAAATTCGGTTTAAAAGAAAATATACATAAATATCATCTTATTAAGAATTTCGATGTTGATTGGATGGATTGGAAAGATGCAAAATAAAAATCCAAAAATGAAAACCATCGCCGAAATAAAGCGAACGTCGTTAATTACGACACCGCGAACGCGTCTACTAGCGTTACGTCATCGCGATAAATTCGCGGAAAGTCGCGCGAGGAAGTCACGTTTAATTACGTCGCGCGCGACGAATGCATTTTGGCGTTGTGGCGCGATTTTGATAAAATTTCCGCAACTTCGCCGCCGCGACCGGAGAGGGCGCTTTCTAAGTTTCGGTATTACTTAGTGAAGCGCGACTGAAAGATATACGCGACGACGGCGCATTAACTGCGAGGCGTTAAACGAGTTAGACGAACAATAGACAAGTGCATTACATCTCCATCGCCGATTTGGACGGAATTAGTCGAATACATGGTAATTCGGGCGACGTTCCCGAATTGTTTTTCGGCGTTGTTAAACCGATTTTCTGACTTAGTCGAGCAATTTGAAGAGAAATTCTGAAATGGTTTACATAGTTTAGATGAAATAAAAAATGTTGAAAACTTGGAACGTTTAGACAGTGTTTAAAATTTTCGAAAAATTAAATAAATTTTATATTTAAATGATTAAAATTATGTCTGCAATCCTTTTTAAAAATCGAAAATGTTTTAACAAACTCTCAAATTAAATATTTCAACCTTTTTCAGAGAATAAATAAAAATAAAAAGAAAAAAATCTTAGAATCCAAACTATCAAACTTTCTAAGATAAATCAAAATTTTGTTAAATATTTTCAAGTTTTCAAACAATTCTCTTTGTTTTCGAAGTTTTTACTCTCTTTTTCCGGACTTTTGAATTCCAATAATAAATTACAACTTGGAGTTAAATTCACACGTGGAACTATGTTCCAACTTCCATTTTGTTTTAATTTACGTTTCTCTCAAATCATCTTCATCCGATAAGTTTTACGTCAAATACAGTTTTAATCCATTAAACTCGTGAGCATTTTTTCACGGCTGAGTAATAATGACAATTAGATTCTTTTCAACCTGCCTAACTACTAATATCAATGCATTATACCTCGTCCATTCTTTTTTTTAATTAGAGCAAAAAGCGACACGTAATTCCGAGAAGCTACGTTATCAAAAGGGCATTATTAACAAAGCCGGCGATCGAAATTTTTCATTTACTCTGAAAACATCAATATGCATTATCCAGCGACTCAGCCAGAGTAAATTAAATTAATGCCTGATGAGCTTAAATAGCTTATAACGGGGTTGTTTACATCATTATTGTATAAACAATTAAAACTGCATCCTTCTTTTCCCCGACCAATATTATGCGGATAGTAACGAAGGCGAAATTAATTTGTGACATCGAATACTGTTCGATAGTAATTAAGAAATGAATTTCACGTATACATTTTCATGTCGATCATTGTAATAAAATGACGTGATAAATTGTTTAGTGGAAACCGAGGATAATGAGAATTAATTTTATTCGAAAGAGCAGCTTTTTAATGAAATTGAGCAGGTGCATTAAATTGTCATTACAATAAGAACTATTAAGAATTATTAGTTACAATTATTCATCAATTAGTTGTTCTATTAACTTTAATTAATATAACTCTCCAAATTGACTCAAATTGGGCTTAAATCAGTCTAAAAACTAATTTGGAAATAATAATTTTTTTTGGAGTGTGGGTACTCTTTTTAAATTTGGTCCAAAAATCTAAAAAAATTTTTTTCATGAACCCTAATAAATAAAATCGATTTGGAACCATAAATGGAATTTGACTCTGGCAATTATCGTGGAACCAATCTTGTCACTTATGATTTCCGAAGTTTAATTCCATTTATGGTCCCAAGCCAGTTTTTATTAAAATAAAATTTAATAAATTTAATGTAATAAATTTAAAAAAATAAAATAAGATAAAATATTAAAAAAATAGATGTAGAAGTCGACTTGAAAAAATGTTTTCTCGACTTTATTGTTACTCGACCCGTTCTTCTAAATTTCTTTCTTCTAAACTTCTAAATTTTGGTCAAAAATAAAAAAAAAACATTTCTGTCACGTCCACCCGACATTACTAGCTCCGTTCCAATTCAATCTGATACAATAGATTGTTTTCCCAAATCAATCCATACATTGCCCCGTCGTATTAATGCAGTCGTATACCGCAAGTCATAACCGGCAGATGGCGTTGTCGCAACAGCATCGCAGATCCGACGAGACTCTCGTTCGGCAAATCGTGCTGTTCAAACTGGCTGCGACACGGTCGCGCGGGCCGCCGAATTTCACTTCCTTAATGTGACTGGATTTCACGCGCTCGCATCGCTATCTCGTATGCGCGCCGAACACAGATATTGAATAAAACATTGTCACGTTGATGCGAATTCAATATTAGAAGACGCCATAATTATTTGTCGCTCCGCGATTTATGAGCTTCGGATGCGCAAAGGTAATGGAATAATAATGTTCTGTGAAGAATGATCGAGTGAAGGCGGCAAAACGATTGTGATGAATGAGAATTGATGAGGCAACGAGAGGGGAGGGAAGGGGGGGTGTTATTGATGTTTTGTTGCTACTGCGAGTGCACTTAATAAACGGTTAACGCTGGTTTTGCGTTGATTGCGCTCGTGTGAAGATCAGAAAATTAAGAGGGTATTGATTCGAAAGGAAATCGGAATCGGTGGGGGATTCCGAAGGCAGGAATACTCCAAAACGCTATTTTGCCTCGTCACTCTAAACCGATAGGTTCTAGGTGAAAACTGTTAACGGCATCATGTTTAGAAGCTAGAAGTCCTTTAATTTGAGTACAAACACGACCATGTTTCAAGTAGTTTGAAAAAGTCAAAATTTTTTTGAAAATTTCGAAAATGTTTGATACATTCGAAAGATGGCCGAGTTTGTACTCAAATTAAAGGGTTTTTCGTTCCGAACATAATGATGTGGACCAAAAATTCAAAAATCATAATTTCTGTCACCAAATTTCACATTTAAAAAAAATTGTCCAACTTTTAATGTTTTATGTTCGTAAATCAACTCAAATTCTTCAAATATAAATGCATCTCACGCGTTGAAAGCCTAAAACCTTTTAATCTTTATTTGCGTTCCATTTAAAAATCCTTGAATTACCTCGACATCGCTCCGAAACCTAAAAAAAGTGACGCGAAAAGTGAAATGATAACCGAGCGCGAAGTTTCGTAATTTTACGTAACAATGGCGCTCTTCTATTATCGATTAACCTTGACTAGCCGAGAGGCTCTTGAGCACGGTGTAGTCGACGTTTTATTGACGTTAATTGTAAAGACGCTGCCTGCGGGAGCTTTCAATACGGGCGTGCGATGAACGCGATAGGTACGACGAGTTGATCCAAGCGGCAGCCAACCTGCTTGCGTTTTGTTCCCGCCAACTTTTTATTGCCCGGAAACACAATGAAAATTTGTCGAAACCATCGCGCGCTTTCTTTTACCGAGCAGATACTGTTGTTTACAAGAGTTTTCTAAACAATTCGAAACTTTTTCAATTCCACACTTCATCATCGTCATCGCTGTTGAAATCATATAAACGTTACCTTTTTAAACCAATAGTTGAATGGAATTGTTGAGTACATGCTCGTATTGTTGTGTACGTCTTTGTTAATATACTTTTTATACGAAAAAAATGTCTTTTTATACATGTATCATTTGTCTGTAAAAAAATGTTTGTTTACATAGGATGTGGAAGTAAACAGATCATTATTTACAAACATTTCGAATGAAAACAAGCCATTGTTTACATTCATTTCAAATGAAAACAAACTTTTGTTTACATAGGATTTGTATGTAAACAACCCGTTATTTACATTTCGAATTATATATTTCGAATAAATCAAAATCAGTGCTGAAATGACGTAAACAAACCTTTGTTTACATACTAACTGTATGTAAACAAACCTGTTTACATAATGTAAACAACCCTGTTTAAATAATGTAAACAAATCTTTGTTTACATTCTAGCAGTATGTAAACAAACCTGTTTATATAAGTTCATTTACATAAATTTCAACAAAATTTCAAATATTTATGATTGTTTTTTCCTGCAAACCCTCATCTTCGATCCTCATCCTCAGTTTTCAAATAAAAATTTGCCAATCTAAATCCTCGAAGTCCCTCGAAGTAAACCCCCGGAATAATTGATAGATAAGACGATCCGATTCTCGAATCTCGAAATCCGTGCGCCATTCTTCAATTACCCGAACCCCAACCCTTATCCGACTGATTCGTTTGTTTCACCTCGAAATTCGATGTAAAATTCGTCGGTGTGTGTGTTAGCAAAGTCACCCGGAATCAAGAAATATGCGGTCACAAATCAGCGCACGGCTCACGCAAGATTATCGTGGAGGAACTCGATAATGTGCCGGGTTCTCATGCACCGAGTGTCGTAAGTGGCTCGAGTTCCTAACGGCAATTTCCTCGGTGCAAGTGTCCTGGTTTTCTTGGAGGAAAGCGCGGGAAGAAAAAAAATGAACGAACCACGACGAAGACCGGCGGAGTGTCGCGACGGAAACGGAACGGGATCAACGTCGTTATTCCCGGTAAATAGAAGTCCACGATTCCGTTGTCATTGCGTTCGTAATTTTTGTCGACGAACCGACGAAATCGATAAGTAATTACAGGAGATCTATAAGTGTTCGACTGGGCGATTTTTTTGCAGACTGTAATCTAATTATCCATCATTGGGAAGCTTATTGCAAACTGTAGATAAAAATAGAAATAGAATGGAGTTGACAAAACTGAGATTGTGCTGTCTACAGAATAAATAAGTAAAGGAAGGTGTAGTGATGAACAGATATTACGTAAACAAAGTCTTGTTTACATCAAAATGTTATGTCAACAAAGATTTGTTTACATCGGGTTGATATGTAAACAAAGGTTTGTTTACATCGGGCTGATATGTAAACAAAGGTTTGTTTACATCGGATCGTTAAGTAAACAAAGGGTTGTTTACATTGGATTATTATATAAACGAAGGTTATTTTCATTGGATGGACATGTAAAAAATAAACTATAATAAATTTATGACTGTTCGCATTAAAGTGGTTTAATGCTCGTATAATTGGGAGACGAATTACAATGATTATTTATTCAATTACTTATATTTTTAGGTTATTTTTTTCCATAATAAATTTTGAGATCATTGCCTAGATATTTTATCTATTTTGTTTCGCTAAGGGAACATCCTGTACACGAAACTGTATGTCCCCTTTCGTTCTAAACATAGCCCGGACGATATCGCACCACTTGACGCCGAAATTTTTTCGCCCGACACTTCACCCAGCGAACAACTACCTGCATTGTCCCGGAAACTGCCGCAATTCACGCGTCAACCTCGACGCCCATTGTCGAATTTCGAGATGATATTACTAATTACCCGCGCGCGCAAATTGAACAGCGCCGCCGAGCGGCCGCACTTGTAACGCAATATTTGTCTACGGTCAATTTAATTACGAAACGCGAGAGCGTTTTCACCGTGCACAAGACAATACTTCAAATTGCGCGACCACTTCCGGTCGACCGATTTCGGCCACTTTACTTATTGTCGTGCGAATTGATACATTTGATGGTCGAGAGGGTAATTGCGTGGACTGGATTAAGGGGATATAGCTGGAAATTTTAAGGCTATTTTGGAGGGTTAAGGGGAAAGTGAATGAACCTTCTTTACCGACGGTTGGAAAAGAGTGTTAATATTTTTTAGTCTGAAAATTGTTTCTAAATTTAGAAATTGGGTGACATTTTGGAAAATTCGAAAAAAAGAAAAAATTTAAAATAAAAACCTTGACTCGTCGGGTCGCTGCCGCGACCCTTGATATCTAAAATGTGACATTTTTTCGAATTTGATAATTTCGGCGATTTAAATAATTTTTTTTGTAGATTGCAACAAAATATAGAAATACACTTTCCAATTAAAAAATCGACAATAGGGAGATTTGTACTAAACCGATTTAACTCTTCTCCTACCGATTATTAAGCATTACTGCCTTCGATTTTCAGCGCAATTCCAGAGAGGTTGAAGTGGCACAGGCGCTGATTAAACCACCGGGCATCGGCGGATACACATTTTTTTCGCTCTTCCCTTTCTTTATTTTTTTTTTAATTCTTTCGCTTTTTTTGCTTGCTCGCTGATTACTCGAGTTTAGTATCGCTGTAACGCCGAGTCAGCACGACTGATTTTCATTTGATTATTCGCGAACAAAACGGGCCAAGTGAAATTGTTATCTAGTTCTTTCTCATTTTGTGGTAAACTATTTGACCAAACGAGTTTTAAAGTCATGAAAGCTCATAAAGCTATAACCCATTATGACTTTTGGGGCCGAGTTTCTAATTTTTTGTGATTTCGTATTCGTCTTAATAAATTTGAACTATTTTTATTGAAAAAACGCTTTGTTCGAATCGGGATTTGAACACCTGCCTCGATGTTTTTCACTTTCAAAATATCAATGTGATTAAAACATGTTAACTCCTAAATAATTTAACAATTTTGAAACGTTTTTACAAATTAAAAAATATTATTTTAAGTGTTCATTTAAAAAAATCTCTGAGAAAATTGTACAAATCAACTCAACAAATTGATTTTTTTAAGGAGATATTTTTTAATTTGAATATGTCAGTAATAATCCGTTTCACGTCGCTCTAATTGCGTTCGTCGTGACAGTGGTTTTGACCATTTTTACGACAATCGGATGGGGGTGAGAGGGGTATTTACGAACCTGAATCTGGCAAACAACTTCCCCATAAGGCCAGCAACCGTACACAGCAGGAAGAAAGCCAAAAGGCGTCACGAGGAGTCCGATAGCGAGGTCGTTACTTGCGAGGCTGGTTAAAAGATATCTGGGCTGAAACAGATAAAATAGGTGTAGCTTTTCATGATATTCGACTCGACAATTCGGAAACATTTTATCTTCTCAAATATAGACTGTTGCATGAGAGTTGACAATAAAACAAACTGCAAACAAATGGCACTTAATGAAAAACATTTGTTTATACAATTTTTTTGTTAAAATAGCAATTTTTTCAGAATAGTTTAATAAAAATAACATCGTTGAATAAGTCTGAAAAAATTTTGCCAATGTTTAAAATTTTGTAGAGTGACAAGGAATCTGAAAACTCGAAATGTACGAATTTATGACGATAAATATAGAATAAAATAATGAAATAAAAATAATATTATTAGGTCAGAGGTTGTTAGAATTATCCATATTTGAATGTGGTACATTATAATGTGTAACAATGACGAGTAAAATTGAAGGTGTAAATGACTCAAAATTAATTCTGGAATCTAATTAACGATCGAATTTTGATTCGTTTATGCGGAAAATTGAATTTTATCTTAACTGAATTTCCCGTGTTTACAACGAAAAACGTTACGAGTGAAGATGTAATGGAAGTTTAAGTACCATTGAACATTCATTATTCCAATTGCAAGTTTAATTATTTCATCGATTCATACGGAAAGTGGAATGCAAATGAAAATATTACGTGAAATCATGTTCAACTTTACTTCCAGCTAGTAGAATCGACAAATACATTCCATTTGATTGTGCAATCTAATTTAATTTAAATAATGGTTTCAACATAAATACTACTAAAATCAAATTCATTGAATAATATTTGTTTAATAAATGTTATTTTATCTTTGCTAAATTAATATTTTTTTATTTAATTAACGGTTATTAACAATTTAAGAATTAGTATTTTTCAATTCATTTTAATTAATTTAACTCTTTTATTGTCGATCCAGAACTTTTCTTAATTAAAAAATATCGAAACGCGATATAATTGAAATATATCAATCGTTAATGAAATACTACCAATATCTCTCACTAATACGTCCGTAGTAAATAAAAATGGTTATTTAAAAATCATTGCAGTTCTAGAATAATGATATTCAATATTATTTACACTCAAAATAACCTTTTTTCTGAAAATGAATCTATTTTTAAAAGGTTTCTTAATATTATTAATTTCGTAGAAGTTTTACTGTAAAAATAAAAAACAAAATCCTGAAACTTCCTAATTTTATGCAAATTTTAGCCGATTCCAGAATTGTTAAATCTTCAAATTGCAAATTGGAGATAAATAAAAATGGAAAAATTCTTCTTATTATTATTTATTTTTAGAATATTTTTAGAATAAATAAGAAGAATTTTTCCATTTTTATTTATTTTCAATTTGCAATTTGGAGATTTAACAATTCTGGAAAAATTCGTAAACATTTGCTAATTTTCCGCATGTAATCGCTGAAAACCCAGGATATGACGAAAAGCGCGTCGTAAATTATTCGCGCGACGCTACTTTTGACGCTTGTCGATGTATTTGAATGTATTTAGCGGCTTGTTCGGGACTCGAATATTCATGAATCAACGATACCGGCGAAACTTCGCCGGCAAGACACTTTGTTCGGCGCAAAGCGAGCGACTAAGCGGGAGCGGGCGGAAAAAATGGGCACCCGCAGCAAAACGTATAATAACGCGCGCACAAAAAGTTGGGCGCACGAAAATGGTTATTAAAGGGACGGCCGATGAATAATGCATTTTGCAATCGGAAGCACGGCGCGCGGCGCGGTCCGATTTTGAATTTACATTTTATTATTTCGCAATTAATCATCGGCGCCGGGGGTGTCGACGCGAGCGCGAGTTTCTCAAGTTTTTGGATGTCGCTCGTCGTTTTTTGCGGCGAGCAAGAATTATAGATTCGGAAAAAAGTTTGCAATAAGAGATACGCGTGAGAAATTTTCAGATTCGAAAATTCAAATGTAATCGTAAAATTATGGTTATTGATATAACTTAATTATAGTAAATTATTTCAGTAATATAATTAAATTATAGGAGTTTAATTTTATTAGTGAATATATATTAGTGAAATGATTTCATTTAAAAGTAGAAATATGAGAATGAAATGCGGAAGATATTTTCCAAATTAAAAAAAAGTAATATTTGAGAGTAAAATTGGTTTCCCAGTTTAATTAAGGGAATCTAATTAGAGTATTAATGTGGGGTATTACTGATTTAAAAAATTGCAAAACTAGTTATAGATATACATTTTGCATATACCATATTTGAAAAATGCATTTTAAGTTTTAGTACACTTTTTCAGTGTAAGGAAGATTTATTAGGAAATTTGCAAGAGGTAAATATATTTTAGATTGACTGAGAAATCGGTTGTTCTTTATTGGGAAAAAGATTATAAAATCATTACTTTATTAAGGGCAACGATGCTAATCCGGAAGAGAGATCTGTTAGGAGTATTACTTCTGGTTTGAACGGATTGATATTGGAAAAGAGGTCAAATGCTGTGAAGACTTTTTCATCGTCTCTCTGCGACTAGTCAGATGTCTGGCCAGAGTTATCATTGACGTTATTCAAAACATTTCCCAACATTTCTCACATTAGCTGAACCATACACATTTTTTCAACAATTACCCATTTTTTGAAAAATTTGTAAATGTTGAAAATAATGTCAGCACTCTTCAGAATCTGTTCGAGTTTTCTAAATATTTTCACAAGATTTCAGAAATTTTCACTTTTTCAACAAGAATTTTTGCATAGAAGAATTTTAGAATTGTTCAAAATTCTCCAGATTTTTCAGTATATGTATTTTAGAATTTTCTTAATTTTTCTTGTATTTTATAAATGTTTTTTCGACTTTTGACCAAAATTCTCAAAATAGCTGACTAATTCCTGAAAATTGCATCAACGCCCAATTCTGCCGAACCCCGAAATTGAGCCACCGCGACCCGACAGAAACTGAATAAATTCAGCTCCGTTATCACCGAACTCGCGAGAAAGTTGCATTTCGCTTAGTGACAGTGCATCGGAATAGTTCGACTGATACGCCCGGAATGTCAGCCACGCGTCGGATGCGATTCCGACACAGTCGGGCCAAG
This sequence comes from Ceratoteleas bidentatus, assembly GCA_022817645.1. Lineage (NCBI taxonomy): Eukaryota > Metazoa > Arthropoda > Insecta > Hymenoptera > Scelionidae > Ceratoteleas > Ceratoteleas bidentatus. The sequence continues at coordinate 35,423 of JABFPB010000401.1, forward strand.
TTTGTTGCGTATCGGATTGAACCCGACGACGTGTCTTAAGAGGATGTCACCACAAAACTGATTCCTACTTTATCGACATTCATGAGCCATCGCGTACTTCAGTAAATCGACCGAATCGAAATATAAATTGGAAACTTTCTCGGGAAGAAATTTCAGTTCTTCTTTACCGACATTACCAAAAATGTGAACCTTTAGTTTGTAGTTTTTATAAATTGTAATTTTAGTTCGATTATTTCGCCATAAACAAATGAAAAAAATCAGTCTATGTAAAAACTGTGTAATTGAACTTTTTAATGACTTTAACAACAGTTTTAGGTCAATTGTAGGTTTAATTTTAAGTAAAATCCCTTCAAGAAAGGTGCAGATTAGTCACTTTGTTCGTGTTTATGTTTGTTTTTAATCCGAATTCCAGAGTTCAAAGTGACAGTCTAATAACGGGTTTAATTTGGAATTCCAGCGTCGACTTTTATATCGCCGATTTATTTAACTTGCGTCTTTGCGACGTTTACTTGACGAAATGCGGACTAAAAGAGACCAGAAAGTGTAATTTCTAATCAAAACAGTCGGGTGCCTTTAACGCGCAGACATTGTTTCGGGGAGATATAATTGCATTTCTGAGCGATGGCAGAAAACTGCAGTAAAGTCTCGCGAAAATCCTATTTTTGTCAAACTTTGAAAACTATCATAAAATAACGACTTTTTCAAAATGTGTCTAGATTTCGACAATTCAAACACAAACTTATTACTAATACCATTTAAGTGCATATATTTTACAAATAAACCGATTTTAAAACATTGTTTTTAAATCAGACTTTTGTAAACAGACTGTTCATAAATGTTTAAATCGAATATATAAACTGCCAGAAAGCAGTTTTAAATGCACTAATGTATTTATTTTACGAAGTTTTAATTTGCGTTTAAAACATGAATAGTTCATATTGATTTTTAATTGAAAGCCACGTCAAATAACGTTGCTCATAGGTAAATGGCTTTAAAATAATATATATATCGCGCCGCTCCCATCTAACAAAATCCGATAGCGCGGCTGATCGTGTCAAAGCGCAAATCTGGTTATTTGATACGTACAAATGTTTAATCGCACATTTGATGAATATAACTGCCAAAAGCATACCTGTGAATTTGTATTTAACGAAGAGCCACGTGGCAAATAACATATACAAATATTTACGATTTAGAACCGTATAAAATGAAGTTTGTATTGGAAAAACACTATTTCATAATTTGCGGTCGAGATTTGAACTCGTTATCGAAATATGAAAAATATTGATTTAATTTAGTGTTGACACATTCAACGAACTAAAGGTTATTTTAATGCCTGTTTTAATTGCTACCGTTTTTTGAATAGTAATAATTACGAACTGAAAGATATTAATAACTGCATTGGAGATAATTATCAAACTTTAGTAATTACTCCGAGAAAGGTAAGGATCAAACCAAATGGGAATAATTACCAATGGAATGCTAATAATTAGCGAATTACCAAAATTACCAATTCAATTGTAGTATATTCCAATTCCAGTAGTACTAATTACCGACTAAATGGCAATAATTACCGAATTAATGGTAATAATTACCGACTGAGTAGCAATAATTACCGAATTAATGGTAATAATTACCGAGTGAGTAGCAATAATTACCGAATTAATGGTAATAATTACCGACTGAGTAGCAATAATTACCGACGAAACGGCAATAATTACCAAATGAATGGTAATACTTACCGACTGAGTTGCAATAATTACCGACAGAGCAGAAATAATTCCTAACTGAGTAGCAATCATTACCGACTGAGTAGCAATAATTATCGACTTAACCACAAAAGTTACCGAGTGATTGGTAACAATGACTGTTTCTTGATGGTAGTAATAACCAAATGGGGTTAAATCATACTGTCTCGGGTAATTATTACTTCTCATCCACATTTTTAGTAATAACCGTAAAATTCGACTAAAATTATAATGACAATAACCACTCTTCGCTAGTACCATTCAGAACTGTAATTAAGGAGGTTGGGGTGTGATGTTTTAGAGGGACAAGGATGGAAGAACTAAAGCGATGAACAAATTCACGAAAACCATCGAAATGAGCAGCGCGGTGCCGAGAAACAAAGTTTACAAACTAAATAATTATTGACAATAACATTTATTATTATAATTATTTAAATAACCTTAAATTTTAATGCTTCATATGTTATAAATTGCAATTTTAGCGAATTCATCAAGAGGATTTTTATGCGAATTTGAAAAAAATAAAGCAAATTTGTTTCTTTACATGATATCCAAGTATTGTTACGTTCTCATCATGGGAACATTAAAATATGTTCATACAATGTTGATACAAAATAATAAAAAATTGGTGTGAACTAAAATAACGATCAATATTTAATGAAAAAATATATGTTATAGATACATTTACGAGGAATTTTTGGGCAAAGTTTGAACAAAATCGACTCACTAGTTCAAGAGAAATAAATTCAACAAATTCTACTCTGTTCATTTTATTTCTCTTGAACTAGCTAGTCGATTGTCTTCAAACTTTGCCAAAACATTCCTTGTAAATGTATCTTTAACATACATTTTTTTCATCAAATTCTAATCGTTAATTTAGTCCACACTCCTTAATTCGATTACAGTTTGAATAATAATGAAATCTTTTGCATAATGCAACAACTGCGCGTATACTGCAGTTCGCTCAACCATTTCGCATCTATTGGGCATGCCCCAAATCGCTGCACATCTTCTACACATGCAGTCAACCACACTTTTGCGTACACTGAGAAAGATTCTCAGAAGAATGAACTGACATGTTCAGCTGTTTTGGCGGAACCGCGTATGCAGTTTACGTTCAACCAAATTGACAGTAAAACGTCAGCAGTTTCTACTGAACCGATTTAAGGTGAATTCATTGGTTTTTGTTTCGTCCGGAGTTGCTGATTTTAGGAAAAAAAAATCAGCAACTCGCTGGAGTTGGTTGATTTAGTTTAACTCCTGCGAGTTCTGTACGTGGGTTTAGATTCTTTTGGTTCAGTTAAACTTAAGCGGGTTCTGTACGTGGATTTAGATTTTGTTGGTTTAGTTAAACTTAAACAAGATATGTACGTGAGTGTATATTTTGTTGGTTTAGTTAAATACAACGAGTTCAGTACGTGGGTTTCGATTTTGTTAATTTAGTTAAGCAGCAGTGAACTCGGATGTGGTTTTAGATTTTGTTGGCTTAGTTAAACTCCAGCGAGGTCTGTACGTGGGTGAGATTTTCAATTTCAATAGTCATAACCCTGAACTGATTCAGTTCAGGGTTAAAAAAGAATCGATGTATCGATTCTTTTTTGTGAGAATCAAAATAGTTATGTTATGCAACAAGGGCCTGAAGTTGATGATACCTGGAGAGTGGATTTTTAGCTCGAGGCGAAGCCGAGGGCTGAAAAACACTCGTTGGGGATCATCAACTTTCGGCCCATGTCTCATACGATATTTTTCATGCCGAATGCGCCGAAAAAAGTCTGCTTTCAAATCGCGATGGGATTTTTTTTCGCTGTGGAAAATGCATCATGGAAACCTACGCGGTGACATGGGAGTCTCACCCACTAAAAACCACAGCGCTGCTTGGCAAAATCTACCCCGGGACCGCTTTCGCATTACTTCAGGGTAGGGCCGTGTCCTGTGCCTACTCGGGGCACCTTCTGCTTTTTTTTCGTCATGGTTTCAAAATTTGTTACTTTACTCTCTGTTTTTTAGGGAGTAAAGTGATACTCTACACACGCATTTGAAAAACAGGGAGTAAAGTAAAACTTTGTTGCCTTTTGAAATGCGGGAATAAAGTAAGTCTTTAGTCCCTAAAAACGGGGAGTAAAGTAGCACTTGACGTGCCCGAGTGAGGAAAAACAAATTTTTGTCATACATGCACGTAAAGTCGAGCTTTACTCCCTAGGGAATAAAACTCGACCTCTACTTGTACGTGTAACGAAAAATATCGTTGTAAACTCGGGGATTAAAACTCCGTTTTACTCCCTTGGTTAAATATATACTATTATCTCTAAACGGGCACGTGTTATAAAAAATGCTCTCGACAAATTTTATAGACAAAGCTTAAAAAATGCCCTTGCAAGTGTTACGAGGTATCTATTTATGATAGTGTAGGATTTACATGACGAAAAGTACAAAAATGTTTTTTTTTTACTCCACACTGTAAAAAAAGGTCTTCAGATTTTACACAATTTGAGTTTGCACTATGCACTTTATGAGTAAAATTTATTCAATTTTGAGAAAATTTTACTCATTGAGTGCATAGTGCAATCTCAAATTGTGTAAAATTTACTCAATTTTGAGTAAATTTTACTCATAGAGTGCATAGCGCAAACTCAAATTGTATTTTGGGTAGGGGCCCATTACTTCTGCCGCTCCCACAGTCCATGGCTGATTCAGGACTCTCTTGCCCAACAAACCAGCCGGTAACTGTTGCTCCACTTTACTTTGCTGACAGATATCGCAACCCCTAACCCAAAGTGAAATGTCGCGATACATGCCTGGCCAATAATAACACAACAAAGCTCTTTCGTAAGACTTCTCTAAACCTAAATGACCAGCTTGAGGGTCCTCATGAATTTTCGTAAAGATCTCAACTCGTCTCTCTAAAGGGAGAACCAGCTTCCATGCCTCTAAATCCGGAATAATCGGATCCACTATGG
>JABFPB010000402.1:0-40121 GCA_022817645.1 Ceratoteleas bidentatus
CTTTTTTAGCGTGTAAAAAATAGTAATTTTTAATAGAAATGAAATTCCTTCGTTCAAGGGCTCCAAAATTTAATTTGCAAGAAGTATGCCAAATTTCATCGAAATCCGTTGAGAAGTTTGTCTGTAATCGTGTCCTCCGATTTGAAAAATGTCGTTTCGAGAAAAACGGCTTCAAAGTTTTAAATGGAAGCCGTTAAATGGAATTAAATGGAACGGATTTAAATGGAATTAAATGGAACGGATTAAATGGAATGTAGACGTGTAGTGTTCGTTTCGGCGATCCAAAAAAAATTCTTCCACTCATCGGAACGACTTGAAACTTTGGAATTATATAGACAAATAACAATAATTTCAAATAGTAACATTTTTGAAAATCGACTTTTTGCAAAATTTCTATATGGAGATAACCCCTTAAAAATAAAACACTTGTTTTTAGAGCGTAACTTAACTGGGAATTAATAAAATAAACAAATAATAATAGAATGAAATTATACTTGTTTACATTGACATTTCGGTTGAGGTTATTTCAGATTATGAACATAACATTGTTTCTAACAATTTGTACTAGAACACTTACTCTGTTTGTTTGAAGTATCCTGAAATGTCTAATCACCAAGAAGTAGTATCTCCGTGATCTTCATCCTCCACAGTTTGCCACTTGTTTTGATTAAACGCAATCGAAACGTATATTACGGATTTGCTTAAAGCACGGCGAAAATCACCGTTGAATTGAACGTCGACATCGATCAACTTCATAAGAGTCCGACAGGTGTCGATCAGCACATCACTGTCTGGACTAAAAAAAAGTTTAAAGTAATAATTTGAATTTACGCTCAAAAGGCTGCCAGAGTACTTGTTTTGAAAACATTCAATTTGCTGTTTATTTCAATATTTACGTGTTCGATTTTGAAATGAAAAGGGAAAGCAGACCTTTTTATGAAAAAACTCACGTGATCAAAGGTGTTTGCCAATAACAGAAACTTTGTAGAATTTTGCTATTGGTTCGAATAACTCTCACGATGATACTAATAATGATAGTGCATGAAATAGAAAATAATGACTTTATATTTACACAGTATTCATAATTTTCATTATTTAAATACGTTTATTTATTTAACTTGCAGCCAGTATAATTTTACAATTTCTTTGAGTAAGGGGCATTTTGACAACAACTACTATCATCTCACAACACTAAAATAATATTCAATATCTTAATAGTACGTAACAGCACCTTAAACTAACAGCTTCCCAACTTAACCCACTTTCATGCTTGATTCAACCGTATAAAATCCTGACGAAATATCAATCTCGAATACAGCTTGACACAGCGTCTTTCGTGTTAATTCAAGCAAGCTTTTTCCCTGCAGAACTTGAAACAAAAGAGATTTTAACTCCACTGCGAGCAGCCTGTCTGGGCATGCCACCTGGGGGTAAATTTCAAAAAATGACAGCTTTGCCAATCCAGCTGGAGCTTGAAGAAAATGATGACCCGTTTCCTTTTTACACGGTTGAAGAAGCGTCGCGACCGCAGGAAACGGAAAATAATTCGATCCGAATGCCGGGCCGAGCGAAGATGCGGAGTCACGAGAGAGTTTACAAGAGAGACTTCTCGCCACGCGGAGCCATTAAAAACTCTCGTGAAATAACGGCTTCGTTATAAGCGCGAGAGAAATTCACCCTTGTAACTTAATCTTTACGCTCTGCCATTTTTTCCGCGGCCCCTCCCCCCTCGTTCTCGCCTGTCCGCGTTCCCCTTTCCCGCCGTTCTCCTTCATTTTTTCAACCGCAGCACCTTTTAATTGGCGCCGCTTTGTTCGTTATCTTCACGTCACTGATACGTTATAATCCGCGTAATACTTTTAATTCCTTTTCGACCAATTTCCCACTGCCACGATGTGATTTATTAATCAATTAGGACGTTAAGACGAGATTTCCGAAACGCCACGCGAATTATTGAAAGTCGTTAAGACTTGACTGCGGGTATGGAATTTTATTAATGAGAAGTTAAGGTCGATTTGGTTTGATTGGATGGCGAGGACGTTTTGTTCAATGGGCAATTAATGGTGATGAGTCATTTTTTTCTCATTATTATGGAAGCGGACAATTTTTGAAAAGTAAATCGCTGAAGGTATATTGTATTTTTGGAAAGTTAGAAAAAGTTTTTTCACTTTACCCATATTTTAGAAAAGTCTTAACTGACATTTCTTTCTCATTTCAAACGAAAGTATTCAATCCTTTGAAAGAGCTTGAACAAACTCTTTCAAAGGATTGATTGCAACAAGAACTATTTTTGCAAACTGTAAAGTATTTTTTTCACAACAAAAACCGACAAGTCATTGAATTAAATTTATTCAATTGATGCTTAAACTAACAATTTGGTTGAAATTAGTTAATTTACGAATTTCAACCAAATTATTGTTGATTTTTCTATCAGTAGTACAAAAAATTAATTAAACATTTTCAACGTTTAATGCATTTTTCATTAAATGTTCATATAACGTTTATTGGACATTAAACGTTTAATAAACGTTCATAAAACGTTTTAAGTTTTGTGTTCCGTCAGGGATATTGAACACAATTTCGCAACATTGACTTTTTCACCGCTCATTCCTCACATCTCAGTTCATTTTCCACATACATCCTCATTCCTTTTTCTGCCAACTTCATAACAGTAAATCTCGCCTGGTTAATGAATTGCTGCGATCGTTATTAACGGCCCACGCATTAACATTTTCAGCGGCGCTTCCGATGATCGCGCGAAACAAATCAAACCGTCCCGATACGATTCGGGTCGCGCGGATATAAAACGCATCAACGCGGCGCAAACAATTTCGCGTTTGCGGCCTATATATTTCAATGGCGAATTAATCGTCAACGCGCATCCGGCGCTTTTTGCCGCGCTCCACTTAAAAACGAGGCGGCATTTGAATTCAAACGACGCGTAGATAACGCGCCGTATTATTCCGAAAGTAACGATGCGTAAACAGCCGCGCGCCGATACGAAAGTGTGGATGGATGTAAAAAAGCTAATAATAGCGGGTAAACACGGCGGCGTCTTGGAAAGCGGTAAAGTATCCACGATGCGCGCGTTTTCCGAAACTTTTTTATATCGAATGTAAAAGGTAATCGGTCGCGGCGGCGTCGCTGTAAAAACGCGCGTCGTAAAACGCTTCGCCGGAAATTATTCGGAATTATTTGTCGGAAGATGTTGCCGCGCGCGCGAAGATGTTACGGCATTTGATATGGAAATGCCGTGCCGTAAAATTAAGGCGATAAACGCGCGAGTATGGAAATGCGCGACGAGCGTTGCGGTTTCGAGAAATAATGGCTCGTGGAGCTGCATTTTTTTCTGAACGTACCCTGCAAATGGACGTGCCAGTTTTTGCGTTCTGCAATTTTCGGATAACAATGTGCGATTGCGGGGCATTATGTTTCGAACGTTGGTAACAGTGCAGAGATCGCGCTGCCAACCACCAAACTCGAAAGTGGCGCCGCCAAGCGTCTGGAAATAACGCGCGGTTCATGAATGATTCAGGAAATACGTCTTACTTTAACGAAATAAGCGTTGTAATGATCCTCAAACGTTGCGAGCCGCGAAATAAGGTGGCAAATACGAAATTGCACGGAGGGGAATTGACGCCGCAGTGACGTAATCCCGTCAAACTGCGATTGGTCACGTTCCGCTCGGAGATTCCGAATTGACTATCCGCGGTAAATAACAACTCGGCGCGTTTCGCGCTATTGAAATAAACAGCGATTCCGTGAACTGAGACTCACGCTTAGTATTAATCTGCGGATATTTGCTTCATTCGGAATTGTCTCTTTTTGTTCTTCCTTGGATGGACTCAAAGTTACGTGCTGTTGTAATAAAAAATGGGATGAATGCAATGTTGGGTGAGAGGAGACTGTAAAAAAAAGTAATAAATTGTGGTGTGGAATATTATTCCGGGGATAAATGCTTGGATTTCGAGTTGGCTAAAATAATTTTTTTTTTAGGACAAGATTACAACATTAGTTGTCTCAATTTGATAACTTTTGTTCATTTTATTAATTGCACAATCATAAAAGTATGATTCCCACACGTTTCTGAATTTTGCGACAAAAGAACGAAAAATTATTTATTTGATAAATATGTTGTTTTCGCAATAAATTTCCGCAAGTAAGTATTTATCCCAGTGCAAATACCTATAATTCAGGCCCGGTGTGGAATTTGGACTGGAATTAGATTCCTGCATTAACAAGCCAAATGCGCATTTTCTTAAAAAAACTCGAATCAATTAATTGTATCGAAGAACGGGGTAATTCGCCGAAGGCCCGGTTTTTATGCTCGCATGTTGTACTCGGATTTTAATTAAAATGAGCGTGCCTCTGATGCTTCGTTATTCGGAATAATTTCCGGCGCCGTACGCCCGAATCAAAGGTGAAAAATAAACGTCAATACGCAAATTGGCAAGAGACGTTCAAATTTTATTTGTACGCGATATTACGATTCGAGAGAGCCGTCGGGTGAGTCAAAGCGATCGCCCTCGGCCCCTTCAAAAAGAATAATTTCGGGGTTTTTTCATTTTTTCTTTTTTTCAAGCAGGAGACGGCGAAATGCAAAATTGTTTTTCCGAAAGTTTTTGACCGAGCGAATTGTAAATGACTTTCTTGCGCCACTCGTTCGATCGTTTCGTTACAGCGAATGCAGACAAACATTACGTTAAACCAGACGAATTCTCTGATATTCGTTTGATCAGCATTTGCCAGTTCAATGGGATTCATTAAAAACCCGACAACCGTGTAAAAAAACTTCGCTCGAAAAACCGTCAAATCTGCCGCGAAAAGTTCGCCGCGGTTATAACATCCGAAAAATGTTGACAAATTGTTCGCTTGTGATTAATACCCTGCATGCGACAATCGCTTTGGAAATTTCGCCACCGAGCGATCGATAACTTCGAAAAACTTGGGCGATATGCGAAACCGCTGACAAGCTGCCGCGCTGCGTCGCAATTTCCGTTCCAACTCGTTTTATCTTTATCATTTTTGCATTTTCGGTCGAGCCTCATAATGCGCCATTGGAAACGCACATTTCCGATGATATTTAAAAGAAATTTTATTTTCGCGACACCAATCCGCATCGGCATCGTTACATCGTTTGTTTCTCCTCGATTGAATATTCATTGTTTCGAATTAGCGTTTCGCAAGCGCGCACAGCGCCGAGCAGTGTTTGATCGAATTTTTGTTCGGTTTTTTCAGCTGCTGTTGTCCCGCAAATCAAGCCCGACGTTCGTGCATTTACACGAAATGGTACAAACGTTCGAACAAGAGCGCGCAACGCTTAACCCTCATTCGTCTTGATTTGTATGCCCAAGACCAACAGCGTTGCCTTAGCGTTGATTACTCCGAACTTACGGCGCAAGATCGAAAGGAGTCGTCCAAGTCAATTCATTGATATTAATTAGAACGGTCAATCTCCTAATTTGAAGCTAACTTTTGAACTGGACGTAATAATTACGGCGTTGCGCGCGACTGCATTTCCATTAATTTGCGACACGTCCGGGTCATAGTTGCGATGCAATGTCTTAGCCGCAGTTATCCATTAGAGGGTCCAAATGGAATATAGTCTGATGCATTGCATATTAGATTTTGACGGTAAAATTCCAAACTGTTCGCGATGAACTTGCAGTACAATTGCCAATCATGTTTATATTTGAATTTAACTCTTTGTATGGATAAAGAAGATTTTGTAATTGGTACTAGATGCATGGATTATTAACATTTAATATTAATAGGAATAAAATATTGGTTTTACTAATCAAATATTTGACAGTTAAAAAAAACAGTCTGTTATATTCGACTTTCAGTCTATCTCGAGTCAGACTTTTATCAATTGGGCCTCCCAGGATCCGTTGGTGGCGATGTTAATCCATAAAATATGGCGAACTTAAACACCAGAAAAATTGTGAGCATTATATTTTTGTCTTTTTCTGTTTAACAGCTAGTTTCATATAATTATGTATCATTGGAGCTATAAATAAGATAAAGTGTTTTATTTTTATTCGAAACCTTTTATTTCATAATTTATGCTCAAAAAGCTTCAACTTCGCAAAATAACTCAAATATTAAGATCTATTTACAATCTTCACTAATTTGGTAATTATAACTGTCACAAATGTTTAGTCAATAAGAAAATTAATCTTTTTCCAAAATGTCGACTTCAGCTTCTAAGAAGACGTCTACGAATCATGATGAAATATACACAAAAAGTATTTACAGATTTCATATTACCTGCTTTTATAATTTAAAATTCAATAAAATCAAAAGGAAATATGTTTGTGCTACTACAAAACCTTTAGACTCAAAATTTATATCCGCAATGATTACTCCGTTTACCCCACACGACGTACCATTTTTACCACAGTTATAGTTTCTCAAAAATCCGCTAGATTCGCATTCTGTTCTGTACTATCAAATCGAAATTGCTTTCATGTTGCCCTTTGCACATAAATCCGTTTTTCAATCTGGGAAGTACTTAGTTATACGTTATTTTTAGTTAAACTTCCATTCTTCGCGCTAGGAGAAAAAATTATTCGCTCATTTCTCATCTCAAAGGAACTGTCGGGACCCGGTAATTGAAGGCCCACTTAACGCCGCGTCCTCGTCGACTCGAAATTTCGATTTCCATTTGTCAAATTCTTAATGCCACCGCGCAAATGACGTCGATTGCGCCGCTCGAAAAACTGCGCCTCCCCTCGGCGACGTATTCATGAGGAACATTAGTCATGCCTTGGCGATCGAACGTGCGTTCCCGCGAATTTTGCCGTGCGATCGACTTTTCGACGCGTGTTCCCGAGCAACAGCTATTTTCGACCGGAAGTCGCGAGGCCTGGCCGCGATTGTGCGGATGCAATCGACGGGAAACGAAGGGTGGCGTCAGCATAACTCTATTGATCCCGCGAAGACGCGAATATCCGCCTCGGATTGCAGCGACGAAGCAGGTCTTCGATGTCGCAGACTCGTTGACGGATAATCAAGCACAATTTGGCAGAGATGCGGGAAGATGTGGAGAGCAAAGTGGAGCGCAATTAGGGTGGTAAATGAAAATTATGGTTTTGGGGCAATTCTGGTGATTTTGTGTCAGAGTTGGAAATACATTGTGCAGTTGCATACTCAATTCAATGATTTCGATGATACGATATAACAGAAATGAAAAATGTTTTTCGGAAATAGTTTTCAATTTCAGTGGAACAAATAGGATTGTCTCTGGTGTTTATCACAATTACCTTTTTGTGATAAACACCATCCAGTTTGTAAGGATCATTAGAGGGAGATATAGAAAAATTGTTTTTGGAAACCAAGATAGAAATCGATTCTTTTACCGATTTCTGACAAACCTAACCAATCTTGAACAAAGGGTATACAGCGATGAACATATCTTGTCAACATTTGCTGGATTTAGTCGAAATTTTACTATTTAATATTTTTATGTAAATCTAGCAAATTTAAGACCTTTTTAGTAGAGTAAACGGTTATGTATATTTTAATTTTAATATTTTCAGTCGAATTAAAAGCGTTAATCTAAAACATACCCGTTTCATGAAAACACAAAATATCCTCCAAATTGCGCCGGAGATCCTCGTGACAGAAAACGAGCTAGAAATTAATCGACGATTGTCGTGACTCGTTCCTCCATCAAGCTCCTTCGAGACCGTCGTGCGGTGTGCACAAAGCGTCGGCAAATGGTTGCGGCGGACAGCTTTGAGGCTTCAGTCTTGCGAAACCCAATAACCCGTTTACGAGCATGTTACCGACTTTGTCGGTGAGCGTACTTGCGCAGCGCTCTTTGTTTCCTCGGGATTATTGCGTGACAACTCGGCGCAACAGTTCTTTTAGAATTTCGGCGAGCAATAACGTCGTTCGCCCGAACCCGGGGATAATTGAACGGGCCTCCGATTGCCTCTGAGCCAGTTTCGCCGATCGACGCAATAAATTCGGCGGGATTGCGTAAAACGTACGGCGCGTCGGAGAACTCTGTCCCAGTTCGGGCGGCATTTGTCCATGCCGAATTTTCGGGCGCATTGTTATTTTATCGCTGAGATTGTTATAACTTGTGAACTCGGACGTAGCGCTGTCGGTCGTTTGAGGCCGTCTCGATGTCTTCGGTTCTCGATCCGGAGTGAGTTTAAATAATTGGATGGCGAGCTGAGTCTTAGTTATTCGGCTTTAGTCGTAAAAGTTTAGTCATCGGTGGCAATCTTCGAGACGTATTTTGATTGCAGGACGAGGACGGAAAGTCGTAAAGAATTTATGATGCGTTCACCTCAAATGGTTGTATAAACATTCTCAGATGAGCAGTATAATATACCTTCGAGACCCCTATCTACGAGATGAAAATATCATTTTGGGAAATGCTCCGAATTCTAAATAATTCATGTAGTTTGCATTTTACAAATTTACATTCAAGTAAATTCGCGTTTTGACGAATTGTGCATAGTATTTTGCGAAATCTGGTTTCGCAAACTAATTCGTATACATTCATATAGTGTGTGCGAAGTTTCCAATATGTAAATATTGCACTACATTGGAAAACAAATACGTAAACACGAAACGCGAGAAAAGATAAACACGGGATGAATGATAGTTTTTGTTTCACGTTACATTTTATGTTTTGTTGTGTTTCACGCGGGATTTTTGTTTCACCCAATACATATTTTTTCCATTTTCCGTTAAGTAGTGTAATACATTTAAAGAAAGTCTACAATATTTTTCACAGTGAAGAACTTATATAGGTACATATAACTATAATGTGTTCCTTATTTTGGCAAAGTCGAAATATTTTCGAGGCCTCCGACTTAACACTCAAAGATATATGTAGAATGCTGTCCTACATTTAGATCAATTAACAATATTGCACGTCTTTTAATCCTTTAAAGTTGTTTTTAATATTAAAAAATGAAAATTTATTCCATCCTCGTTCTTATAAATACTAAAAGTGTAAACCATTTTCTCGAACCTTAATCGGCGAAACGCTTTCGAAATGTCATTTTATTACAAAGTTCAATAATCTATACTCTATCGTAAAGTTAAATCTTTTTACAGCAAAGTAACATAAGAAAAGTTTGAAACGAGTGAATTTGAATACCGGTACAGAATTTTGATGTTTTCCGACAAGTCTCCTTAAAAACTTGATTTACAACAAAATTTACCCTAAATGAAGACAATTTCGCTCGCTATTCACCCATTTCCCTGAATATCAAACTGAACCGGGTTGACCCATCTAAACTCTAATTCAATACTAAAACTGCACACATTGCCACTTTTCCCTTCCTATTCTGCATATTATATCCCATCTACACACTGCTACCGACAATAAATTAAAATACCCCCTCCGTTGTCAAATAGTTGCCATTAAAATATAGAACTCGCTAACCCGTAACTGAAACTACCTAGACATATGTAATGAAAGAAGCTCCACCCAAGTTCGATTATTTCCTAACGATGTTTGTGTATCTTCGAACTCTATTGAACCTAAGTTCAATTTCAAACGTAATTGATACCTCGGCGTGAATTAAGTAGGATATATGAACCAACGGAGCTGTTGGGGATGTACATGTACGTGCACCTACACACCGGGCCATGCCTTCCCGCTGACAGTAATGCCAATTGTAGGTTGCTCTGGATTGGCTGCTCGTGCTAGTCGGCCCGCGTACTTACTATCTGCGTCCTTCTCGCCCGATCTGCCGAGTCGACTGTTACCGCACTGCGACAATTCGATGGCCCTTGGATCAAAGTGGCGTGAATCAGAGACACCGATGTCGTAATTATGGCACAACTCGGCTAATTATCGCGTATCTAATTAGTGGTCTCGCAGCTGCGAAAAATGATACCCGTTTAACGCGCCGATTCACATGGAAATTGCTAGCCGATGGGACAAGAAAGCAGTCCTCGAGACGGGGATCGATAGGTTGATGTGTAATAAAAGATATTCGAGGCTCGGGTTGGTTTTCATCGTTTGTGGCGACGAATTTAGAGAAACGGTAGGGACAGGACTATGAGGAAAAGACAATAAAGATTTGTTGAGTAACTACTATCTAAACTCAAAGATTTTGGAAATTGAAAAATAAGATTTTGTAACTGCATTCATACGATTCAGTTGCGAAGAGGGAAACACTGATTTCAAATCAGCATTTCATCATTCTGAGAGAATATTTTAGATAGGTTTACAATGCAATTGGTTACTAGAACTGAAGCTGTTTGTCTTCCCTGTGATTAAACTAAGAATTGATTGTGGCATCTAACGTAATATATGGTGAAAATTTGGTTGAGATAAACGTTATCTTGTTCCCTTAATAATACAAGCATGTTTCAGCAACCAGAAATATTTTGTGGTTACCGAGTTCATTTGGATAAATAAACTCAGTTTCGTGACCGCACCTCCGCAATAAAAATGCGAATTTCACATCCATTTTTTGTCGAGAAGTATGCATGAAACCCCAGATTTGAGGGAGCGAACTTTTTAAAAATGTCAGTGAGCCACTTTAGGTCTATCGAAATACGAGTAAATTCTCCGACACTTATGTGTGGTGTAATTATATGTATGCGGTACGGTAGTTACTATATTTTGAACAGTAATTTCCCCTGAAAACTTACGCCGCAGTTCGACGGAATGTGCCAAATAAATATCCACTGGCCGATTGAACTTCGGTACGGCTCACCGTAATTGCTGCGTGCATGGAAGCAAAAATAACGACATACAAGTGTTTGAATGCGAAATTGCGAACGTGTTCTGCAAAATGGTTCCTAATAATGCAAAAATCATTTTGTGGATGAATTTTACATTCACATTTTTCATTGGTGTTTGACTCTTAAAATGCAATTAAAACTACGATGAACTAAGTCGATCGAAATTTCATCCTATCGCTTAGGTAGGAATTACTTTCAGAAATAATTCGACACGAAAACTTATTAGCGAAATTCGATCGCGAACTCGCAAGAAAAATATTATTCAGTGTGTGCGCGGCATAGTTACGAGTAGAATCCGAAATTGGAGTTCAGTTGTGTCATCCGCAAAAAAGTATGTTTGACATCTGAGTTCGAAATAACATTTGCTCGAGTAATCTAAACTATACGTCCTAATTGTCTGTATAAGCTGAAGTTATATTGTGTGACGTAAAGTTATACAACATAATCGTTTACATAATCTGAATTCTACTCTGCAATTGTTTGCTCCCCGCTCAAAGTTTCCAGAAATCATACAATGTATGAATTAAAATGTTGCAGCGCACGAGCAGCCGTGAAATTATCTTCGAATTAGAAACTTGTGAAGTGATATATAGCGGTTTAGGCTTTGACTAACTGTAGTTATTTACCCGACACATGGTACAGTGTTCCTAGATTTTTATCTCATTGAATATTAACTGCAATTAGCCGCTATTATCTGACTACGACGAAAATGAGGGACGCGCCTGACCTTATATTGATCTGCACTACTACCAACACAGTTATAGGACGTTTCTTCTAATTCTAATACTCTATTAAATAACAAATATATATTCTCAATCCTTTGTCTTGAAAAAAATGCAATTTTTGTCTTAAGATAAATAGCAACATTTGTCTTGAAGCAACAAAGTACTTATTTTATTTAAAAAAAGATTTCTATCGCACATTGATACCAAAATAGTAGATTAATGTTTCCGTAAAAGACGTTTTTACACTAATTTTGATCACGACATTCCCTGTGAATTACGCCCTCTACCTATTCGCTGACATTATAGATCGAAATCCATGAATCATTCGCACAATACCGACACCACGTAGCGCCTTAAATCGGGCTTTGTCGCGAGCGGCGTATATCAAGTCGAAAGTTACGGGGACGTCAATGCGGATGCCCTTATTAGGATCGGCGGTAAGTTTGATGATGAAAGCGAACTCGCCGTCGTCGCCACCGCGAATTCTCAGGAGCGTCGCGCGCTGTCTGAGCAGCCCGGAACAGCCACCAAGTTGGCCAGCCACGGCCGAGAAATGAACAAGACTGCTCGCGAAGTCTGATTGCCGCATGCCACCGGGTGCCGGCCCGCTAATCACAGTCTGCAGTTTGTTCGCGCGAATATCAATCCGGCCGTGCTCCAATTGGGCTGCCGCGGTTTTCGTCCCCCGACGAACTTGCACGTAAATCTCGCCTCGACACGTCCCTGATCGAGTTCTCCAAGTAATCAGTCATGGACCGACTTTGTTTCGTCCCAATCATTGTCAACTTTTTACCGCGCGAATGTCGCGGTTTCGTGGCGGAGAGACTGAACAGCGATTAATCATTTCGAGGGCGGTGATTTTTCGCGACGGAGAAAATGGCGAAAAATGCCGCAACTCATCGTGGGAAGAACGTGAAAAATCGTTGGCGCGGGTAATTGTCGCTAATTTTTGCTATTGGGTAATTGTAACTTCTGTTGGGATGGTTCTTTTGGAGGAATGTGTTATATTTTTAGAGACTGCAAAAACAAATGGTCCTTCGGGAGAAAAGATGTGATAGCATTGAAAGATGGAGTCACGAAAAAAGTGCGAAATGTCTAAATGTTTGAACATTTAATTTCTTAATACTGAATTTCAATTATATAGGTTAGGATTTCAACAAAATGATAATTATATCGGCGCCATTATCTCCCGTATCAAAGGAAACGTAAAAGCCCATCGTGGGCGTGCTTCCACTTTGAAAGTTTGCAGCGGGCAATTATTTTGCGGGAGTCAGGACCAGGTCGTTGATTTTCGTTAACGAAGTGGCTTTATCACTGCGACGGCCGCGTTTCGGCATGCGAAAGCGTCGCGTGGATTTTGTCGCGGTCCCCTGCGAGCACGAAAGAAGCGATCCGCGGCAGGGCGGACGGCGCTCGCGATTAAGTTCGCCCCGTCGAAAAATCCCTTAAGCCAATTTACGCGTCTAACTTTGATAACAACGGTTTATTCGTCGTAGCCGGCTATAATAATCACGGATGAATGCGCCAAGTCCTGAGGGGTGGCGCTTCCTGCTTCTCGGTGATTTGTTTACATTTAATTGACAGAGACAAAAAGTTGCGAATTATTTTTGTTTGATTTATACGTTGTGTACAAAGCTGGAAAAATAACTTCAACTTTCAGGAAACGTTTTGCAAATTACATGTTTCGTCTGTGTATCTAATTTCCAGTTATCTTTTAGGTGACCACATTAAATTTCTCCAGTTAAAGGTTTTCGTCTACATCTTCCAGTCTTAAGTCAGATTGTAGAACCAGTTGAATTTATCGTTAATTACGAGTAATATTACGTTGAAATATTACCCTTACCTAATTATAAAAAATTTGTACTGACCTTAAATTTCAGTTCTTATGACTCAAAGGCAAACGATGTTATTTACGATCAATCCTGCCATCTAGATTACTGAGAACAAAGGTCAGAGAGAAATGCGCCAATGAGCAGAATTCAGACTCGCGAATTTCTCGGACGATACAATTTGGTCCATCCAGCAAAAAGCGACGTTTCGTGGAACGGCGAACGACAAGCAGTCGGAATCATTGAGTTAACGACCGCAAAGCAGCTCGGAGTGCTCGACCGGATGCAGGAATCCAGTTTTCGGCAATTCCGCGACGCAAACTAATCTAATTGCGAACGATTTCAAAACGTTTACTAAATATGCAACCCCGTGAATTACGAACAGCGTCACGCGTAACGAAGTTTCGACTCGGTGCATAGCCATTCATTAATTGCTCGAATTTACGACTTGAAAATGAGTCCCGAATGCAGTAAGTCGCGCGTGAAGTCAGCAAGACGATATTTTGCGTGTAAAAAATTATGTCCAATAAAAAAATTTAATAATACTGTTCGAAATTGCTACTTTTCGAGCAAGAATGTATTCATTGGTTAAATCGTTATATCTTCTGGTAAACCATCTTTTCCTATTTACCATCTAACTAATGGTGAATGGTATTCTACTAGGTGAATAGTAATTTATTAAAACGTAATAACACCATATGTGCCGCTAAAATAACATTCTTCTCGCGTTACTCCATCTCTTCAATCTTGTCTCTTAAATTTGCACTTGGAACATAAGTTTATATCACTCAAGACGTACGAATCATCCCGCAATAGCAAGCCGGAAACCTTCTTAAATCAACATCCTTCGCTTCGGCTAAAAAATACGGCTGCAATAGTAATAAAGAGGTCGCTTTCGTCGACCATTTTTCGCGCCAAACGGGCAAACTGGTCGCGCGAGCCACGTGCTCGGCAAATGAATCGCGGAAAAATCGCAGCTGAGAAGCGAAGACGCAGCCGAGAGGTTGGCGCCGCGCTTACGGCATCGCGCCAAGCAACACACCACACCCTGGACCGCTTCGCGGATCGATAAACGACCCTTCGCAAAACTCCGAAGAGCAAGAATGGGCGAAGAGCGCTCGACGGGGATAAGCTCCTGCGGAGACAAATTACTCGTGATCTCGTCACGAGCGACATTTTACAGGTGTCTCAAAGCGAAATGGAAAACGGGCTTTTTCCTTTCCGGGCGACCATTTTGGACTCGACCTTGGTCGGATGATTGATTACATTCGGATTTTGATGGCGAAGTTTCGGGGACGGGAATAATCGGCGTGGGATCAATTTTCAAGGAGGATCATTAGCTGCTCCCGCGAGTTAAAAATGGGAAAACTTTGCCCGACAATCTACTTCCGATGCATTTCGATCAGGGCCGCCGATTTCCGCACGGATTCGCGAGGTCAGGCCATCTTACGGCTAGGTTTGAAATATCGCGACATTTTCGGGTCTATTTTTGTCGAAAACCTGCGAACACATTGCGCGCATTTGCGCGCCACTTTCCGTTCGACATTACATAAATTGAATATATTTCACGAAACACATTTCCGTCCGTCCGCCGCTCATAATAGACTGTCATATTCGAGACCTTAATCAATACTTTGAGTGGTCTTTGGCGACTTGCCCGGAGCCGATAAAAACGCGCCAATTTCCGCGCGAAGCCCGCGAAACGGACAGCGCATCACAAAGGAAAACTCGTCATCGCGCGCGTGACGTGCGTCGGGAGAGCTACCTGTTGAAACGAGCGTCGATCTCGCGCGACGACTAATTATGGCGGTTCATGAATGCTAATGAAACGTCGGATGACGAGGCACGCGCAAAAAGGCCCGGTACATAAAAGTGCAATTTTCGCGCCGCCCGGCATAAATTATGCCGCCCGTTTTGCCGCTCATGCGTTCGCCCGCCATTAACGCAACGATACGGGCGCAGGGTGTCGTTAAAATGGCGATAAATTATCAGGCGGTTGATAATTTCACGGATTCGCTGAAAAAAAGAAGACGCCGGCGGAGACAGCGGGAGAGAAAACGCGCCACTTTGTCATTATTACGGTCTTATCGTCGACGCATATGCGCGGCGGGGCTGTGTAATTACTGTTTCGTGTGACGGCGGGGTCCTTGAGCAGAGTTGACGCCATTACTTTTACGGCGGGGTAATGAGGAAGTCGAACGGAAATTGTGACGAGAAAGTCGCGAAAAAAGGGCGGAAAATCCGCTGCCCCGAGCGAAAGTCATTTGGGTCGGCGAGCCGAAAATTACGGGACGTCGCCCGTAATTGTCGCGTTGACGTGTTTTAATTCAATTTGGAGTAAAGCCTTTTTTCTACAAGGGGTTTCGCGAAACGTCGTCGGCGAACTTGTTTGGGGCGAGAAATCCGGGAAATCACGCGTTTCGTCTTCGAAAAATGGGTAAATAAGTGAACGGAAAAGTTGCGCGGAAGGACGTGAAAAATGACTGCGAGTCTGAACAAAAGATTGCGTAATGAAGGGAGGGCGAAGTGAAATTGATCGTTCGAGTCAGGCGCGCCTTTGCAGCGTAGCTTTTTTTCGTTCAATGAATGCTGCGTATGCCTTTGTAACGCACGTCAAAACTCCAAACCCACTAACACACTTCCCGAGTATTTTTGTCTCTCCGCATCCGAATAGTCAGCCAGAGCTATGCGACTGCGATTCGCCTCCCTCGAATTTTTCCACTGAAACTTGCTTTTAAATCAAAGGAGCTGTCGTGGAAAACAATCGAGCACCGACGAGGAAACGACGTTATCCTGGCGTCAGCCGCGCAAATCGATCGACGAAATATGACGACCGATAAGACGCAAGTAATGAGAAATTGAGCGCTGATAATTAACCATTCATTATTCCCCGATAATTATCCATAATTCCCGACGATGGAGTCCGGTTGGTTGTGTAATTTTCGGATCCATTCGGAATATGCCGAACGCTTCATCATAGTCTGAGAGACCGGATAACTTTGGAAAAGAATGACGAAAAACATAGACGAATCGTGTCTCAAACAGACAATAGATCATCTTACTATCTTGCTCCTTTATTTGCATTACATAAAAGCATGAATGCTTTTTCTTGGTGATAAGTTACACTACAAGAAATAAAGTTTGTAAACTTTAAATAAAATATTGATAACTTATTGATAACATGTTGATAACTTATAATATCATTCAGAAAATAATTTGGTCATGAGGAAGATAACCTTAATATTTTTTAAATTAGTTTTATACTTGGAGTTCTTTGAACATTTTCAGGGGCTATTAAATATTATTCGTCAGATGAAACTTCTTTACAACTTAGTCATTCAGATACCCTTAAATTTTAACCAATTATTTGGCACTGAAAATACAATTAAGCTTTTTGGTTAATTTTCCAAAATCAACAATATTTTGCTAGACTCAACTAATCTTTTCTCATTAAATATAAAATTAACATGATAGTGGCTTCGGGCTGCATATATTTGGACCGAATTTCGGCGGCCATAATGTCGGTTTGATAACGAAGCTCGAATGGCAAATCGACAGAATTGGATGGAACAATAAAATCACTTACATCAGGGGCCATCCAGTAGTACACGCGGGCGCACGAGCCTGTCTAATGGCACTAATTTAAACGGCAAGCAAACGAGATCCGATTGCTCGGTGGCACACGGCACGCGAGCCGAATCGCGCTGGCTAATCTTACGTGTAAGAGGAGGTTGAACGGCTTGTTAAGTTTGAGGTTATGTCTGAAGTCGGCGAGCCAGAATTCCGGGCGAACGATCCGGGAAACGATCGCCCGGCAAATCCAGTGTTTTGTATTAATTATATCGCCCAAGTTGCGCAATGTTACTTGCTCTTAGAAGGGGCGTCCGTTGCATTAACGAGTGAAAATGAATAAGCGGGAGATAAGATATTTACGCGGAATAAATAATCGCCATTATCTAATTACGCTGTTCCTGTTTCAGGTTTCTCGGAGGCGGAGTGACGGCTTCGAAAAAAGGTTTGCATAAATTCGTGCGCCGACGAGTCGCGTTTAAATAATTAATCGTGTACTCCGCTAATGAAATTTCGCCCGAAATATTCGCGCAACAGCCATCATTCAAGATACCGTGCGCGCAGTTTTATCTCGACGATTGTTATTTACAAAGAGCAGAATGTCTTTGACGTGGTCGGCCATCTTTAATTACAATCACTGAGTCGCTTTGCCACTATCTCCGACATCCCTCGTGAATATGAGACGTGACTAACTTACCTGCGCTGCTTATCCTTCGGTAATTAAGTTACGGATAGAATACAAGATGACTTACGCGCCATTCATTACTTTTGTCAGTTATGCTTATTGTTTCTTTCCCACGAAACAAATCGAGCCATCTACAAAGTTGGTTGCAAAGCTTCGCCGGATTACCTGGTTTTGATTAATAAGATCCAGTTTCGTTTCACGTATTTGTCGAATTTCTTAATTTACGGTGAAAAAAGAAGTATTTCGTAAAAAGTAAATTTGTTCAAAATTGAAAAACGTCCGTGTGTTTATTATTTTATTTGCATTAGATTTAAAATAATGTTTGGTTCCCTTTTCCTCTCTATTTTGCTATCATGATCGTTCTATCATATCCTTAAAAGTTTTCCATTTCATATTCTTAAAAATATCACAAAAATCCGGTTGTTAGATTCTTCTGTCACAGACGGATTCCGAGCGTGAGAGTAAGAAACCGTGCTCTGAAAGTTGGCCTCCGACTGTGACAGAAAGATTTCTTAAGTGAGTATTATGTCAGACGTTTAAAAGTATAATAATAAGCGATAAAAGATACCAATAACCAGAAATATTTCAATTTCGTCTATGTGTAAAATATTTCAAATGCTCAATGCTGATAGTAAAGGAAATCGAATTAAATGAATAATTAAAAATCGACAAAATCCTTACGATGCAATTCTCAGATTTAAACATTTTACGTCCGACAAAAACTATTACAATTTTTGCTGTCAAGAATGCTTAATTTCAAATTGGCGTTTAGAATTAGACTTTTTAGATTAGATCATATAACGTGCGTTGTGTGTCAGTAGATATTTTCAAAGATATTTCATTGTTTATCAAAAACATTCAAATGATAATAGGGTTCTCTGTTTATCTAATCACTACGAAAATCCTCAACCCCGAGCTCATGTGCTGCGCTTTATTATTCTAAGCCTGTTAAAACTTCACGATTAAAAGAAGTTAGTTCATTAAAGTTCATTAAAGTTAGAACGAAAGTCGCTTCTAAAGCAGGTATAATACTGAGAGATTTTTTCCGACATTTAACTGCAGTTTCCACAACAAATTACCATACTACATAGTCTTGAAAAAAATCTTGCGAAAAACTCTGAAATACAGCGTAAATCGGTTTCCTTAAATGTTTAATTAATGATTAATGAATTCAATTTCAAATGTATTCAAAACACTAAGAGGCAGAAATTAATTTGTGCTTAAAGTCACTTGATCTTATAAATCTTATTAATATTAATTGATGTAAACAATATGTTGACAATCAATGTATCGTTAATATTAATGTTCAGTGTAGAGAAAATCGAGATTGGTTTAAAAATATATTGCCACGAAAATAAGAAAACGTCCTCTATGATGTATAATATTGAATCTTGAGATTTCTATATTATTAAAAATGTTGGTTATTTATTGACATTCCCATGTCTCCAGATATGTAATTTTATCTGAGTTTTTCAATATATAAGAATTTGTTGCGAATAACAAAGATATTGAACGGCGTTGTTAAAATTATATTTGTTTTAAATAATTTAAAGCAATATAGGATATATATCCTGTCCAACGGCTAAAGTATAATGTAATTTAATAATTGTCTGAACACACAATGCACTATTCACATTTTCATGCAATTTGATGCAAATTTACGCCGGATGCTAAAAATTGACATCCAAATACTTTTCATTAATTTCATAAAGTTCCATAGTACGCATCCTGTGATCTGTTTGAAATTTAATTTACCACAATTTATAGTCATGTATTTTCATAATAATTTTACCTATTACTACAACGTGTTGCACACTATTTGCATATGAAATATTCAGACTAAATTATGTTTAAATTTTCGCAAATAAAAAATATCTAAAATTGTTCACACTGCATACATTCACATGCGTAAAAAGTCGTTTCCATTGCAGCAAACATATGTTTTAACTAAATACATTTATCCAAGTACTGACCACCAGCAATGCTGCTATCTTAAATAGGCAGGAACTTTATCTTCTTCGCCCTCCTTTCTCAACCACATAATTAACCACACATATGTTTACCGAGAGCTTTTCCATTCAAACACGTCCATTCTAATTTACTTTACACGCAATAACAAACTTTCTCATTGTCAATTTTTTTTGTCCAATTTAAACATATCTGACATCTGTACGAACTTTATTCAACCTCACACATTTTCCAAACGAACATGGCACTCAAACTCCAAACACTGTCTCTCAACCAAAAGTTACATCTCCACACACAGTCTTCATTATTCATAATCAGTTCTGTCGTAAATTCAGAAATCGCTCAGTACCCTCTTCTGTCTAATAATTCAAAATTAATCACCCAATTAAAACCTTCATTCGCCCCACTCCGCGGCGAGTTCTCGCCGGCTATAAAAGTTGCAGGCGAAACAGCGCCGTAAATTTGGCCGGCATTGTTTTATCCATTCTTTATACGATATTAAAGATCATTGGTTCACGACCGAGGAAAAAGTGACACTGAAGATGTCGACTGGAGAGAATTCTCGTAGCTGCGGGAATAATGCAGAAGCGTTTTTCCCGGCTCCATCCGTGCAGGGAAGGAAAGGAAGACTAGCATTTATAGGGTAGCCTATAGTAGTAAAGCGCACGATTTGATGGGAACCAATACATTTGAGCTTATCACCTTATCGCGAATGGGTATACCCAGCGAGCTGTCTAACTCACCCTACGGAATACCGTCATAAAATACAGAATGAACCTAACCCTCGGCACGATCTAGACCCCACCTAACCACGCTTTGTCACTCGTCTCCCGGACCTCTCTCTCTCTTTCTCTCTCGTGTGTACAGTACACATGCACCTTTCTTGAGATCGTATCGGAGGGGAAACCAGAAACAATGCAAGGAATTATTTACTGAAATCTGATCGAACAAAAATTTGAATGGGGCTAAAATGGGAAGGATTCTCTGTTTCCTTAGTGACACCTGATATGGAGACTAAATTGAGTCCTGCAAACGCAGGGAACTTTGAGCAAATGTTTGGACTGACGAGAGGCTGAACGAAAACTTAATTTTTCTGCTAGATTGGAATTTATTTCCAGAAGTGAGGTTATACGCTTATGTGGGAACAATAACAGTACAACCTTGTCGACCTAACCTCCCCTCTGTGTTCTCTACGTAGCGTCGCCCCAACGATCGAAAAGTGAATGTATTCGATAGACACTTGACCTGGAAAATAAATGGCTCTTGTTTACCGACGTCTTATGTCTCCCGAATTATGATTGAGTCATCCGACTTGCCTTCCATTCCATTTATAACCCCGAATTTAAGGTTATGAGCCATATACCGTATTGATTATGGGACAGATGAACAACACATCGCAATAAATTTAATACTAAATCATACTTCATCGCCTCGCCTTAGCTAAACTGCCGATTTTTCATTAGCCGTTAAACATTTCCTACAAGATATCTTCCAGGTCTTCTGATTTATCGGTTTTCTCCACCCACCTTTTATTGGCCCATTCCCATTCACCGATTCTTATGTCTTATTATCTGCGACTTCCTATTCGTCGTTCTTCCCTCTAAACCACGAACTAACCCAGAACCCACCATACCATTAATTTTTGTAGTCAGCGGCGTTGTAAATGGCGGATTAGCGAACTGTTTTGGTGACAATGTCAAACCCGACTCGGTCATCCACCACTTTGGAAATGATGTTAGCGTAGCAGCCCCGACGTAACGAGGCGGACAGTTCGCAGTATGAACAGCAGGCGGCGTTGTAATTGTCATTACTGTCACCATCATTATCATCGCGTCAAACGCATGTCCGTACGGGGTTGCGTAACGCGCGCATTACAGATTACAAACGCACTCGTGCGCCAATTTGTGGCTCTACTACGCGTCGATAAATATACCCATCTTCCAAAACAGGGCGCACGCAGCCATTATCCGCCGGGTATTGCAATTTCCAATGCGGAATTAATTTCGCGTTTCGCCGACCCATCTTCCCGGCCAACCCATTTTTCCTTCCGCTTCAATTAGTTTCGAAGCCCGGAAAAAATAATTTGCAATGTCAACGGCCAACGTTCGAAACAGACGCGCAAAAGGAACGGAAAGGTCGGGAAAAAGGGAAAATGACGTCGCAAATCGTCCTTATCCTTGAAACGAGATTTAGACTCGTGACAAGCGAAGTCCCGACGCTTAGTGATTTTGACGCGGCAATGCCGGTGTTATAAAAAACAGAACTCCAATAACCGGAGAAAAGCAACAACGCAGAGCGCACCGCAGTACTTAACGATCAATTAACCGGTGACGTCACGAAGTAAGTCACGGTGTTTACGTATCTTCCGAGGGATTCGCCGGAGTTTAATTAAAAAATATAAATCACGAATCGCGCTGCACTGTGTCTTCCTCCAGCCGCGTTGTGTCAGTTTTTGCGTCCGAAAATCCGGGAGACGCTTGTTCCGACGAGAAATCTTGCGAGAACTCCGTCATTTTACACACGTGTACGAGTATTAAGAATGTCTTTTCGTTGATTAATTTTCGGAATTCGATGCCGGGAATTGTTTGAACAATCGTCGTGAGAAATGTTGCTATTGAGCGATTTTCTTGTAAGTGTGTCGGTGTTTGTTTATGTACGTATATCAATATTAGAAGCTGCGAAAGACGGAGGAAACCCGGTAAGATGAGATCTGGAGTCAGAAGGTATTTTCGCGACGAGACCGGATTCACTGTAAAAGCGAGAAAAATGTCCAGGAGTCGGATCCCCTTTGTCGTCGATTGACTGCCGTTGAGTAGTTCCGATGTTTACATGCCCACGGGGACAGAAACTGCGCGAAAGGTTCGGGAAAGAAGTTACGCACGGCTGCGTGTAAGTGCACACAGACAACTACGGATGAGAGATTGAAAGATAAAGATGGAGAAAATTATAACGATTTGATATATTTCAGCCCGAAGGGACGGGTAAGATGTTCCGCTATGCTTCGACGATGAAGACAAATATTTTCTGCCGACTGATTCGGATAAATAATCATATTCTTTTATATATTAAGGAGGTTCCAGCAAGATCGGATATAGGATAAATTTAGCATGAAAGTATTGCAAACAAATTGCAGGCAAAAGATTCAAATGTTGAAAGAAAATGTTTAAGGACGTTCAAACAAAAAGGTAAAATCAAGATTTATCTTCGTTCTCGAGAAATTAATTATTGAAAAGGCAAAGAGTTGACACTGATTTAAAATGAGCAACATAATGTTAAGCACGGTTTATTTATTTAATTAAGATTTTCAGGGAAAATAGCATCTGGCTGATAGTTTCTGATATATAGAGCATCAATGAAAGGAAAGATGAGAAGAATTTACAATGTAGTATAACTGATTGATAAACAATGAATACATGCTAAAAATGTATTAAAATATTTTTTCATGGTCCAGAATAAAACAAAATTAAGAAATCAGACAAAACACAGTTTAAATTTATAAACATTAATATATTTCGTCGTAACAAAGTGTAAAATTATACTATGCAGTATAATTTTACACTTTGTTACGACGTGGGTTTATAGTGTAAACTACCTTCACTATCAACGAGCTGATTACTGAAGAGCAATATTTGAAGTTACTTTACTTATGCTAGATAACGAGTAATTTATGGATTTATCTGTGAGTGTTGATACTTAAGGGGGTAATTATAGGTTACGTCGATCGAAATTGACTACCTAACGGCAAATTTCACATCGCGCATGCGCTAATGAATTATGGTGCGTGACGAAGGATGATGCTGCAGATGTCAGATAAAGCAAAGTTACAGAAGGGCGTTACTTGGATCGTACATTTTAGGGTTACTTTCAGTCGGTGTAAGTTTTCAGCAGCTGATGTAATCATGTTTTACATTATTAAAGTTGAAGAATGTGTTTCTTGACATTAATGTTACCTAATCTGAAAACAGTGTCTTAATGAACATCAATCAGTTTACTCTTCTGACTTTGATGAACAGCATCAAAGTTAGACCAGATCACGTGGTTAATTCTAAATTGAGTAATCTACAGTCAAACTTACGAAAAACCAATTCTGCTGACAGTAAACATTTGTTCAAGTAGTTATTTGCCGTTTATTAATAATGCTGGAGAGAAAATTTAACGAATTGCAAATCACTTTCATTTGGGTTTCAATTGTTTCAAAGTAAAAGCTGGAAATGTATAACTTTATATTACAAGACAAGAAATGCTTCAGTATTACTATACGTGTATTTATTCATTAAATTCAGGAAAAAAGTTAATTAAAAGTTATGTGGGGCTACATTTCAATGTTATTGGAGTGTACATAATTACATTTTAAGAGGAAGTAGTAGTTGCATGCAATATTTAAATTAGCCGTGTTACCAATATCATGTAATTTATGATTTCCTTTTTTTCATTCGAATAAAATACAATTATTTTACGTCTAATATGATTTTACATCTAATATATTCAATAAAAATACTTCATTTTAATGAAGTATTTATTTCATTAATATTCAATTTAAAAAATTTCATTTAAATGAAATTTATGTTAAATAAAATATTATTTTTTTCGATTTCCTGAAAGAAGTTTCCTACACACTTTTACCGATGTGAGCTTCTAAATGGACTTATTAAGTAAACTTATTTATAAAAATGATTTTCTTTTATTACACTTTTTTATCGGAAACCACTGACCCAGTACAAAAACGGGTCAAAACTATTCTACACCGTTTTGTCCTTTGCTCTCTGCCGAAATTCGGTCGAATGATTTGCAGAAAAGTACCGATTATTATTTGCAGTTCAAGTAACGGTTGCAATTTCATCGGAGCCATTGTCTGTCATCTGAAATTCACGTAACACCGCGGCAGCGAACGTCGACGAAAATAAAACGCCGATGCTTCAGCATCAATAATTCGCGACACAAGTTCGTTACAGCCGAATTACAGGACAGTTAAATGTAACGTGCATTCGGCAATGTTGAAAATAAACTCAATCGATGCGCGCGCGTTCTGCGGAAGAACAAATTCAATCAGCCGCTTGGCTGTCGCCGCTATGATTTTCTTCATTAAACGCAGAATTATTCTCAATTATTTTCTGTCTCGGCGCATGACGGCATCGAACGACGCTAATGTTGTATTTTAAATGTTTCCACGGCGAAGTTCCGCGCGCACAATATTTAATTAAATTGCGATTCTGAAATGTAAACGTCCGTGTTGAAATAAGGAAATTACAAGGAGGAAATGAATTGAAGACAGTTAATGAAGTCGTTAAATATTGATTAGATTTTCGCGCCAATGTTTATTAACCGGTTACGTCACAATGTTTTCAATCAGTCCCGTCCCCCCTCCCGTAATTCGCAAATTTCCGCCCTGAAACGTGGAATTGCGACTTTGAAATTTCGCGGGCTTCCTAGGCTCGAAATCTCGCGAATCCCGCACCGTCCCGGGGATATTGTTTTAAAGTGGAAACCTGTCCCATGCGAGCAATACGGGGCTCATAAATTGGGGATTGTGCTTTTCGCCAAGTGACGCGTCATTGTCTGCCTACGACACGGCGAACGAGCGCGCGGCAATATAAAGTTTGCGCGCGGGGCCGGCGGCATCAAATTTTATGCAAAAATCCGGGGCGCCGCTGCGAACGACGTACTGTAAAACACGTCGATCGCGAATTGAAAATGTTTTTATTGCGCGAAATCTGCAGCGAATTTCGTTTAAGGGTGTTTATGGCTACGCCGACTCCGGGGGGCGATATTAAGTGCCGCGACGATGATATTGGATGTTTGACGTAATTTGTTGGCGATCGGAGCTTTTCTTTTTGGGAATTGAAATTTTCGCGAGCGATGAATAAGAGATGATCCCCGAGGAAGCTATCATAATCGACGGTAAATTGCGAGATGTTTGAGTTGGATTGGCGAGGGAGAAATTTGCCGTGCATAAAACGGCTGATTCGTTTTCCTCAGGAATCGTCTTTGCGTAATTGTAAATTGGCTATTTCCGGTATCAGAATCGCCGGGAATCGATCGATCGGCTTGTTATCGATGATACGCTTTTGATGACGAGTGTTTTACGGATCGGACGCGATTCATTGTTGCAGCGCTTCCGGCGCGATTAATCATTTGCGGCCGGCGATTTTCAATTGTCAAAACCAGTGGCGCAGGCAAAAACTACTATTCACTCCGAGTCCCGAGAGCTCCTTGAATAAATTTCCCCGCCGCGACCCTAACCAAACTCAAATCTCGAGTGGTCGAATTAGCCAAATAATCCGGCGCTTGATTCATCGGATGTAAATTGACCAGACGGATTGAACTTATCGTAAACTAAATTCGGTCGATAACTCGCACGAGTTATTCCATCGATCAAATCAGGTCTTATTTGTTCAACAGGGAACAGACTGAGTCAGTGCTTATGTGCACGAGAGTCCGACAGTTTCGCGAAATGGGTTTTAGAAGTTGAATGTCGATTGTAAATTGCAGTAAATTAAATAGTTAGAGCAACGTAAAAGCGTTGTAGTAAAGTGTACGACATTTCAGATTATATATTATGCAATTTAACTTGAAAAGTGTAATGGAACGTGATTGTCGAAAATGTTCATGACTTTTTACGAAGACAGTGGAATACTGCAGGTTTGTTGAAACACAAATTACAGTCGCCTTGAAAATGTTTAATAAATATCGCGTTTTTATGAGATGAAATTTTGCACGTTTTCCGGAAAAGCTCGTTTCATCTTATGGCAATTGAATGTCGCGATATGCCATAAATTTACAAAACTAGAGAAGGGTTTTTTTCCAATAATATTTGTAGAGTTGAACTTTACACAATTATTTAAAAGAATCATTGACCAAACAAAATTGTGTAAAAGTCCAAAACCTTTTTACAATTCTAACTACACAAATACAGAAAACAATTTTTTCTGTTATTGTGTTCGTAACTATTGAAAACTCAAAAACTTTTTCAATCTGCAAGTTAAGTAAACGTTAACATTAATCTTTCGCTTTTCTATCCCAGGCACGGTCATTCAAATTCAGAAAATACACCCAAACAATTCACAACGCTACCTTACATTTACATATGTTATAATTACCAACAAGTTAAACGCTACCTAAAATTTCTCTAAAATTCATCTCTAAAATCTCACATCCACCTCTGGAATACCGAATTATCTCTAACATCCACTTTACGCCAACGCCACTCGACATTTACCGAATTCGTTTCTCACTGTACTCGAGGAACAATTTTTCACCCAGGAATCGTTTCCGGGGACCAAATTTTCACTCGGTCTCGCGATGTAAATGATAATCGGGTGTGTGCCCGTAACCGCCGCGTGAATTTACACACGCGTGTGTCGGTGCACGTCAATCGCTGAACTCTTGTATCCTTGAAAACCTGAGGGAAATCTCTCGGCGACGGCGTCGTGGGATACCGCGGCCGTATCCCATTTATCCTGACTGTTCGCTACACGCCCGACTATTCTCAAGCCAATCGACCCATTTCGCCGCCGACGAAACGGGTAAGAAGATCACGGCTGATGATCACGGTGGATTTGAAAAATAGCCGCGCCACTCGATCAATCCGCACGCAATTTACATATGCAGATACGCGCCGTTTGACGAAAAATTGCTCGGAAAAGTGATTTGCATATTTTTAATCAGCTCTTACAAACATTCCGATTCGCACCACGTTTACGTAATGTAATGATAACAGTTCGGTAATCGAATGCGTGTCCAACTTTTTGAGAAAGACTGGTCGGCGAATTCGCTTTCTTTCAAAAATTCATCATTTACATAGAAGCCTGAGTTGACAAGGTTTGAACGGTATTTGTGGTAAAATATCAAAATGGAATTCTACATGATGCTTTATTGAAAACGAAGTATTTTATTCAAGAGATAGGCTGTTCGGTATAAGTTATGGAGTCCGGAAAAAAGGTGGGTTGTTTTACAAACGAATCTGTAATTTAACAAAATTATTAGTTTGTAGAACACCGAAAAGAATTTCCTGTAGAGATTGCACAGGTGCCGTATACAGACCGAGTCATGTTATGATTACGTTTTGAATAATTTGTCAAAAGGACAGGAGCTTTCCCAAGGATTTAACAGGATTCATTTGTATTTGACATTTATAAAATGAGGTTAGAAATAAACAATAAGACGAACTGTGAGTAAAAGATTTGTCTAAAACAGGCAGTATTTTGTCTGCACTGTTAAAAATGTCAAAAAATTTATTGTACTTTTATTGCAAGTATTAAAAGATCATTTCAGGCATGCAACTTAAAATTACTGCACAAAATACTGAAACTGTTCTAATCAATATATCAAAGTCCAGCAAAGTCAATGAGATTGTTTAGATTCCGTGTAAATGTGAACACTGTCACATTAAAACCGGATTTGTTGTCAAGTATAATCGAATTATTGTCAATAATATTTAAATATACAATATTGTTTATTATAATACATATAATAATTAACATAAAGTCAATTCATCTACTAAAATCTTCTTCAATTCATCTCATATTAAACCCCACCTACTCCATCAAAATGAAATAAGCGACAACTTCCCCATCCCCATCAAAGCCCACATTCTTTTCCGATTACCCGAAACGAGTACCCCGTTTCATAACACAACCGCTTGGACTTCGGCCGGCGTCCGATGATCGGCGCGAAAATTGCGAAAAAAGCTCATAAATTCGGCTCGCGTTTCTCGCGTGCGTTATCGTCGGCGAAAAAATGCCAACACTCGGCGCCATCGACTCAAGAAACAATGCGATGCCGTAGAAACTTGTACCGGAATTCATTTGTTCCGAGTGTAACACACTGTAAACGTTACTTAAGGCGCGAGTGCAATTGAAATTCCGGCGCTGCGCCGTGCATTCCGGCAAAAATGATTGCGCAAAGGCGAGCGCGCATCGGATCGCAATCTCGGATTGCGCATTTCGGGCGCGAATTCGCCGCGCAATCGAAAAGACGTTTCGATGGCGATACGTTTGTAACGGCGATAACGAAATGCGCGACGCCCCGGGCGATGCCGGAATTCATCATCGGCCGTCTTTTTGCCGGGCAATTTTGTGTCTCGGATTTTTAGCGTCGCGCGGGCGTTATTTCTTCTGGCAGATAAGATTGGTCGGGCGAACTTTTAAGGGCGCCACCGGCGGCTCCCAGTCCGATCACGTAGACCTCATCTCGGCCGTAAAACAAGAAACAACTCTCCTCGAGATCCGCCGTCTTACGTATAATCACGTCCTCCCGTAATCCGAAATTGACACGCAGTCGCGGTAAATGTACTTTTTTACCGTCGCCGGCAAAGCCCGCGGGCCGCGGGCCGCGACGACGGAATGAATTTTTATCCCCGCGCTGATAACGGACGTTCCCTGCGTCACGCCTTATCGCGATCGCCGGGACCATTTTATCGGCGCTGCGCTAAAAGAACGGGCGCGGCTTTTGACGAATAAGCGATTTCGCGTTTTTGTCCGGACGCGGTCGTTTCGACGACTCAGAAGGTGAGCCGTTGCGAATTTCGACTCTGTTAAACC
The DNA here is from genome assembly GCA_022817645.1 of Ceratoteleas bidentatus. Taxonomy (NCBI): domain Eukaryota; kingdom Metazoa; phylum Arthropoda; class Insecta; order Hymenoptera; family Scelionidae; genus Ceratoteleas; species Ceratoteleas bidentatus. Next base: position 29,042 of record JABFPB010000402.1, read on the forward strand.
AGCTGTTAAAGAATATTCGTAGTAACCAAGGAATGCGTAGTCCATTTAATGGCGAAGATTAAGATTTAGGTTGAAGTAAAGAGAATAGTCGGAATAAAAATTTCGGTGTCACGAAACAGTTGAGCTACTTTTTTAATTTAAATTTAAACAGTAGAGGTTCGAAACTTAAATTCAGTAATCGTCATTCGCATCCAAGTTACTAATGCTAACCCTAGCAGAAATAGAAACTCTGAAAATATCTGAAAAATGCTGAAAAAATCTTAAAATCTCCGAAAAACTCTGAAAATATGATATGACAGCCCCAAATTGATAACATTTTTTAAAGTTTTTCAGAGATTATCAGAGTTTTGTATAAAATTGAGTCCAAAAGTCTGACAAACTCTAAAAAGTCTGAAAATCTTTCAAAATTTAGACTATCAGAGGTTTTTAAAGTTTGTCAGATTATTTGTCAAACTTTTTCACAGATTTTTTCTACAAAGGAAAATGCAAAATTTTTTTAGAAATCTCACTCGAGAAAAGTTCTTAAAGATTTATTTATGATTATATTGTTTAATTGCGATGCATCTATGTTAAGTTTACGTTTACGTGGAAGACTTGGTTAAAAAATGTTGCAATTTTTTAGTAGAAAGATATATGCAAAATTAACTACACAATCGAATGGTAACACAAAATTCTATATCTAGCTGCTATTTTTTGGTTCACATACTTCTCAAATTCTAACAGGAAGTTGTCATATTGTAGGAGTTACATTATCCTTGTTTAAGTTTGATAAAAACTTATTGCGTCATATTCAGGAGAAATTGAAACCAGGCTTATCAATACCAGACACCTCAGGAAACAAATATAACTAATAGACACTTTTTTATAATTGCATTCATGTTATTTCTTTCTCTTTTTTAGTTTCTATATAAATTATTCACTTATTCACAAGTCACAAGTCAGTCGCAACCTCGAATAAGTGCAATTGTCACTTATTCAAATTTCGAACGAATCGCTCAAGATTCTTCAAAGGCGCTATACATTGTCGCCGAAACGATTTGAATTTCATAAACTTGTTTTTGCAGTCTATTGACCCGACCTTCGTTTCCGCAAAAGCCAAACCACCTTGAAAAAATATCAAACACGACAATTGTATTGTTCATCGAAACCTTTCTATAGGGCATTCCGTGTAACGCAAAAACCAGCAAATATTCGTATTTGAACTATTGATTGGAATACGATTTACATCGCAGATAACGCGCGACGGCAAAAACGTGCGCCGTTCAAAAGAATACTCGGGCAAATTGAACGAAGCTTCCATGTACACGCCCACATTGAGCATTTATGTACATTTGGGTATTGATGAAATGAAAATCGGGAATGTCATACATCCACATTTAATCTCGCGCGCGGCGATGTCACGTTCGTAAAGTCGTGAAAGTCGGACGAGAGCTTTCCACTCGAACGGAGAAATTACAATCCCTTTTTCTCTCCGGTGTTTTACCGGTGTTTTTCTTTCTTTGAAAATTTAAACGCAGCATTATGGCGACCCATTAATCCTTGATCGCAACAATTTCCCGAACCCTGAAATTTTGCTACGACATTTCCGACAGGACATCCTATTAATAATAACCGGCTACGAAATATTTAATCGAAATGACGGGAAATCGATCGTTATAGTTTCAAATAGTATTAAGCGTATTTAGCGAAGCATAGTTCGATGACTGTTCGTGTGCCGTAACTTTAAGGCAACTCTTCGGCAAATATAGTCAATGGGGTTACAAGAGAAAATTAGTCTACAAATTTACATTGGACAAAAACGATTTGTGGAAGCTAACCGATATGATTGCAAGGATACTAAGTTGGTAATTATTCAGACTCGATGTAAGTTTATACACTCCTAAAAATATCTGTTTGAAATAAAATGACGAATTTTGGTAGAAAAGACAGCCTTTGCATTGAAATGAATCGTTCTTTGATCAAAAAGAAATCTTTTCATTCGAAACCATTTTCAAGTGACTTTTCTCATTGAATAGAAAGATATATGAACAGTTTGTTGATTTTCATTTTGCACAATCTTAGATTAACTCCATAACTTCGATTGCTTATTTTATAGTGAACAATTTATTTTAGTATAGTGTATAATATTTTGTTATTTTATTAGAATAGGTTTTCGTTGAAATTTCATTGTATGGAGCAAAGCTTAAATGACTGGTTCTGTAAAGTTACCGATTCGTTTGAAGAGATTACCGATTTTTTCCAAAATTACACAATTCTTCTGACATCTGTATCGCAAAAACAGGAGTGGGACTTTACTGTTTTTGCAGGACAGCGCAATGCATCTTCTCTGACAAAGAAGCTACAACTCGACCTTTGTTTTATTCGAAGAAAGTTTGAATAAAACGAATTATCTCTATTTGTTAACTTAAAAGATCCTCAAACAGTGAATGCAGTATAAAAAACATTAATCAATATAAAGGAAGTAGCCAGTGTTTTACCATGAAATAACTTAAGAAAAATAGAAATATTTGATTCAATATTTGAATTTGATCCATTCCACACTTTCAATTTTAGCTATTTTTCTCCATAAATTCCAAAGGATGTAATATTCTTAATTAATAATCAGATCCACTAAAAAATTAACTGAATAATAAGATCCATTAAAAAATTAACCTTGCCCTCGACTGCACACAAATCGGATTATCTCTATCGCGAAGGATCCGAATGAAAAAAAATCGGCCAACCGATTCAATTACCTCTCCATTATTAACACGCGCGAACTTTTTCCGCTCGATAGAGCCAAACATAATGCGAGTTCAATGAACTGTTCCCGCAGTCTGAGGCAAAGGAGCTTCTGCTCTTAATAACCCTGGGGTAAACAAAAGTGCGGCGCAAGTCGCGGGCCCGCTGTTTCGGAGTTTAAAAGTTCCACGACGACGGTCAAACTATTGCAGCAGTTGAAAGAATGTTCGCGCAAACGACGAACAGCGAGGACAGCGCATAATTCAGCGCGCGAATTCATTAAGCGCAGCCGGCCGACGATAAATAATAAGTCAATCGTCACGGCGAAACGATCGCGCGTTTGTCAAAGTCCCGGCGACAAATGCCCGGGCATTTGTCGTCGGATCATATCGCGAGTAAAAGGAACGTTGTGATTGACGCGCGATCGACTCGCCGCGGCCAACTTTTAATTAATCCGGCCGCGCCTTCTTTTGTTCGCCGAGACAGCGCCGTTTCGCAAAAGTTGGCGCCGAAATCGATCGCAGTTCCGATCGATCGATCGATCGCCGGATGCAGCCCGACTTTCGCGTCAAACATTTTTCGATCAGCTTCCCCTCGGCGGCGTCCCTGCCAACCCGTCTCTTGTTTACGAAACGAGATCGTTTCCCAAGTTCGTCATAGTTGGAATAGTTTTTCGTCGGCTCTTGGCAGGTTAAATTGAATACTTCGACGGAGCCGAATTAATGACTGGCAAAAGTTTGCCTGCGCGCGCACGATTTTGCAACCGGATGTGCGCTTAGCGAACCGAAGGACTGCTAAAAAAGACCCACGAAATTACCGTTATAGCGCAGAATATTTATGAATATTTACAGGTACTTTAAGAAGACATGATTGCGTAGTCTCGGTGGATAAAATTCGGATTAGCAACTATCTCGTGAAATAGGATAAAAGGAATTTGGCTGATTGAGTTTTTTAAAGATTTTCTTCACAGAACTGGTAGGTACTGGTATGAACTATTGTTTGAAGTAATTGCCATGATACCTATATAATTATGGTTATATTATCTATTTTTTGCGAAATTATTACCATAACTTAAAATGTTTACAGATTTTTTGCATTACACTATAAAGATGAGATTACGCTATTTTTATAGCTATTTTCAAAATTCGTTTTTCGTCAAAATTATTGGAGTTACCACGATTTTTCGTATCGTGATGGAGTTATCTGGTTTTACCCTAAATCTTACCATTTTCTTACCCTAAATCTTTACTATGATGTTTGTCAATAGTTATTATTTCAAAATAATGAAGATTTTAATCTAATATTGTTGTGTAAAATGAAAATAGACCAAAAAGTAGTACAATGAAAACTCATTTTCGTCCAAAAATAGAGTTAACTGGTTTTACCTCTTATCCACAATTACTTTGATACATCTAAGCAGACCGAAAAGTTCAAAGCAATCTCCAAACAATTTAAACTAGAATTATTAGATTAAGTTTTCATCAACTTTCCCACTCTTCATCAAAATACGAATTACTAAATTCATGTTGAACGAGATTCAACACTGGGTGCGAAAATACGTGGGAGGGCTAATGAAATCCGAATTTCGGCGCCGGGTAATATATGTTCGGGGTGAGGGAGGGGAGAAAAATGGCCGGTCGAGCGTTGTCCCAAAAACTGTCGAAACGGCTAATAACGGGAGGCAGTGTGCTGCGACAGACACGGCACATAAACGGAAACAGGTGAGAGTTATGCGTCTGCGTCGGCGAAAGGAGAGCGACGGAGACAAAGGCGCGGCGCGAGTCGGACTGGTAACGAGTAATGCCAGTCGGAGGTGCATAAATCCAGCCGAAGAAAGCCTTGTGGAGTCGCGACGAGCCACGTTATTGCGGTATTAAAGCTACCAGGCCCAAGCTGCACTTTGGTATTTAAATGTTAGGCTAGGATTAGGCTAGAACAAGCCCCGGTCTGGCAAATTAAGTTTGGGATGGATCCCGACGCGAAACTATGCCGGGCGACATGGCGAAAGTGCCGCTGATTTATTGCGAGCGGCGAGCAGGGTTTGCGATTCCGGCAATTTTGACGAAAGGCTTGTCTGGGTTGGGAATCGTGGAGCAGTGTCCCCGACGGCGCCGATGCCATTTTTGGCAGCGTTTTGGTGGGAGGGGTTCGGTCCTATTAGAGTACATTTGTCAGTTATTGGTGGAGAGTGGTGCTGTACTAAAAATGAATGGTTATTTTCTGTTTATAGAATTCTGTTTATGTAAAAAGAAATCCTAAATTTTATTACAATGTTTTTTTAAATTTATTTGATATTCTAGATTATCGATGTTTCTATGGTCTGCAATTTTTGTATCGCAGGAGTAGGATACAAAAATTGAATGCAATTCAAAATCGGCTATTGTATTTAATCGTTTTACGGTTACTGGATTTTGCATGCGTTTTGCATACATATTTTATGCATGTTTCGGGTATTTGAATGCATATTCCGTGGGCATTGCTTGCATTTTGTATGCATTATGGATGTATTATGCAAGTATTGTGCATGCAGTTTGCATGGATTTTGCATGCATTCATTTCGAACGAATGCTTTGTTAAAATATCTTTGATAAACATATTGTCCAATTAGCCAATCACTTGTAAAAACATAGAAACATTTATAAGTTAACGAAAATTCACGAAATAAACCGAGATAACGTTTAAAATTTAACAAAAATTCAATTATTTTTCGCTGGTGCCATTCACACATGAAAATAAATAAATATTATATTTGTAAATAATAAACTTTATTTTTCTCTTCCCAATAAAATGGACAAAGCTAAACTAATATCACGTATATAGTTTGAATTCCTCTTTCAGAACTGTACCACGTATCTGTAGAAATGAACATTGCTCCATCTTGTAAAACTGTTTTGGAACTTTCATACTATTAACTAAAACGATTATCGTTGCAGAATGTAATGTTTAAATAACTTTTTGGATGACTTTGGATGTTTGTTTGATTTTTTATACCTTCTTGAAAAAGTTTCTTGAAGAAACGTTATATGTTTTACGACCGTACCTACATTATTGCGTCATAACTGCGTGAACATTTCTATCACAGTTAAATCTATCTGTAATAGCTAATTAATGTGAAGTAATAGTGCGAATTATTTGGCAACTTATAACTAGCTTTCATATCAAATTACTGAAATAATACCGCTAACACATTGTTACACATTGTTCAGCCAAAGTTTAAAATGCTACAATATTCTTTCCAGAACATTACAACCTGCAATTCTGAGAAACAAACAATGTTACACTGCGGAAAACGGTATAACCATTTCAGAATACTTATGATACAAGAAACTTTGAAGAGTTAAGTCCTAAAATTGTAACAGTTAAAATATCGTAAAATCCACAAAAGTTTCAGACGATTGTTTTTCTAACTGAGTGTTCAACTTCAATATCCTCCATTCAAACTTTACAAATAATCGTACATCTCTCCTTCCGATTTCATAATTTCACAATTCAAAAAATCGCCAAAAAATACCACGTGACTACACCCATAACGAACCATCGAAACGCGAACCGCAACAGCAGCACTGCCATAAAACAATTTCACCGTGGTCTAAACGTGGCACCAATAAAGATAATCAAGTTACCGCGGCGCAATAAAAGCGGCACCGCCGAAATAATAAATTGAAACAACGAAACAGCGAAAAAAGCGGGCGCAACGAAAAATAGGCGCCGATTCGGCGCGGCTCAATTCGCGGCTATTGGATTAGCCGACGCTCCGACGAAAGTGCAAATGGGCTTAAAGGTTCGCGGATATGAAATGCCCGGCAGTGGGTCAGTTAAGCACATTAGCAAACGCATTAAACGACGCGAACGGCGCGATCGATCGCGGTTACCTTGCGCGGCGTATTTTCCGCCATTGTCGGTAAACAATGAAACGCTTGTGGGACGCGTTTACGGCACCCATTGTCTCGGCCCGTTATGACGCAGCGTCGCAATTGTGGACGACGCTTTTCTGCTTTATCAATAGACCGAAAAACTCTTTCAATATCAAACGCACGTGACAATGCGAGGCCGCTTTTCCACGGCGCTCGTTCGGCCTTTTTTCTCCGATCCCGCGTTCAAACGAGCGCCGAAATGACGTTGGTGCAACCACGTCTCGATAAAAAGTGAGTCACTGGGCCGTTGACGCGATCGCGGTGGCGTGGACGTTTTTTCGGTGAAATTTTGTTTGAAGAATTCGAGGCACTTTTTTGTTGAGGGAGGAAGATACTGCGGAGAATTGATCGGTTTGTTGGGGTCTGAGAATGATTGAAATGGCAAGGGAGGATAATGTTTTTGAAAGGACGAAGAGAGTTTTGGAAATAGTAAAATGTGATCTGAGATTTCATTTGATGCTGCGACGGGTGTGGGGGATTCGCTGATGCTCTGCGATTTCCGATAGGTTAAAGTTGGGAGATGCAGTTGACGGGACCCTATCCTGCCCTGAACTTGACATTTGGATACACGTGGGTGGCGCGAATCGTGAACCACTTTTGTTGCCCATTCGACTCGTTTTCATTGCAGAAGATGTGTTTTGGACAGAGATTTTTGTGAAAAAGAGAAAAGTTTTGAAACCTTTTATATCTCGTCGTTAATTAGACATTTTGATAATATTTTGTATCAACACTTATTGCAATACTTTCGTGATTACATTTAGATTTATGAAGACAATTTAGGAAAAAATAAAATAAGAAAATATCTCAATAGAAATATTGTTATTTTATTAAATAACTCAGAATAATCTTAAACAATCTATTGACTAACATAAGAATGCCTCTTCAATGTGAATGCGAAGGGACAAATCCATCAAAATTCTATTAAAATGTCAGGAAGAGTCTCTTAATGATTCAGACGGGAAACATTTCTGGGAATCAAGCATTAAAATAGAACAGTAATACAATTCTAATTCCTACCTCCTCAAAATAATTTAATACATAAGCCCATCAATTATCTCTGCTCACCTCAAACTCATATACAACATTCCTCCACTAAACTCCACCCCAAAATACTCCAATCTGATCACAAAATCCTCTCTTCAAAACTTCAAAATTTTAAAAACCAACAAACAAAACTAACGACACTAATAACACGAACGAAACTAACAAAACTAACAAAACTAACAAAACTAACAAAACTAACAAAACCAACAAAACTAACAAAACTAACGAAAACTAACAAAACTAACAAAACTAACAAAACTATCAAAACAAAAAAAAATAACAAAACAAAAGTTGAACCTAATTTTCCCTCAAGAATCCACGAATCCTTCCCAGTCTTTTCTTGAACCAAGAAACTTTTCTCATACGATTATCAACGATAAACTCCTCTTTCCATACTCTGCCAAAATTCGAACGACTGCGTCAACCATTTTTCCCGCAAAAACTGTCGCGCCCCTAATTCAACTCGATCATCCGCCTTAATTCAAAGAACTCATTAATCTTAATCCAAAAGTAATATTTCTATTTCCGAGGGCGGTAGGTATGCTCGCCACGTAGCCGGTCCAAAGACGTGAACAGCTTATACGCCGCTTCTGTGTCCAGCAAAGCAGTTCTTCTTTGATCGAGCACCGAGGGCACGAACAAGGTTCGTGTAATGAGCGCACCGCCGATCGAGATAAGGCTGTGGATTTAAGGCGTAACCGAGTTACAGCCGAAACGGCTAACCCAATCATCCAATCATCCACTGCGCCGTTTAGGCGCGTCTATTATGACGGCGCCGAACTTTCGGGCTGAATGCAAACACTTCATTCCGGTCAGGTAACGCGGTAATCGCCCGGGCGAAAAACAAAAGTTTTTCGCCCGGCTCGGGCGGTTTGCCGCGTAGTTCCACCGCCCGGGACACTTCACTTAATTCTGTGCAGGAAAAGCGCTTCCTGTTGCGACGGAGTTATCCGTGAGCCACGCCATTGATTGCAGCGAGTCGAGATGCCCGGAAAAAGTACCCAACTAGCATAAGTGGCTCGAGATATTCGAAGTTCGAGAGGGGAGTGTGAAATGATAGTATTTGGGGGATGAAATCACGAGATGCGACGATTTGTTCAAGGGTTTCTGCAGTTGTTCTTTGTACATTGAAGGATTATGATAGAAAATTTGGCTGTCGAAATATAGATATGTTGTAAGACTGAGCATAGTAGTAATTTAGTTATGTACAGATCATTTTTAGGTTATCTTATTCCTATCTAGCGTCTTATTGCGAAAGAGATCTTGTCTAGGTAACGATGTTGTATTTTTTAAGTAGACTTAATGAATTGTTTTCTGCAAAGACTTTACAAATTAAGAAAATATTTATATTCCAATTTATTAACTTTGGAATATATTAGCACTTATCCATTGTGCTAATAGATCAAGTGTTCCATTAATTTTTTAACGAGTCTATAATATCTTTTATAATAACTATTATTAATTCTTCACTAATATTCGGAAAAAATGGAATGTACGGTAGATCTAACATTAAACCAAACATATCTATTTTTAAAGAAAACTGAGACATTCAATGCAATCGATCAGTGCACTTTGTTGATATCTTAAATACTCATATAACAAAAAGCAGCTTGACGACTAGGAACATTAAGGTTTCAATTTCAGCACACACTTGAAAGAATCTGAAAAAAATCATCGTGTTTCTGAAATACAATACTTTTAATTCGTCATACGACAAGACATTCTTTCCTTTTTTATTTCTACACTTTAGCATTAAAACACAGCTTTCATTAAAACACTCTGTTTCCACTTCCTCCCACGCACATTATCAACCCAATTCTCACCAAAAAAAATCCTTCTCCTCACTTTGAATTAAAACTTTATCCCCCGTTGCGAACTTCGCCATCGAGACGACGCTCAACTACTCCCCCAACAAGCGCCGAACACGCCAAAGGAACAAATTCTTCCGTACTCGGGGAACTCCACTCGACCGTATTATACATTCAAATGATCTAAACACACATGAACTCCATCTAACTACCCGTAAATTGTTTTATCCAAGCCCCCCATCCCCCTTTCAATTCCATTCCACCCCGAGAAAGTGCGCGCTTACACTCATCCCCAACCAATTTCGCGGGGCGTTTGATCAAACACAGTTGAACGAGCATACACCAAAAAAGTCTAACGTCATCCACCAAACTTATAACATGTCTAAGGTAGAGTTATCATGCGTCAAAAATCTTCTCTAATCGACCAGTCTGCCATAGTGAAAATTCGTAAGATCTGAGTCGTCATACGACTATGAAGACTGTCTCGCGCACGTGACTAGGTTGGCAATATCAAAATACTTTCTTTTACGACAAGCTAGCTGGCAGGATACAAACATAGAACTGTTATTGCTACAGCTTAGTGAACATGCACTTCAAATATTATGTAGATCGTTTTGAGCACTGTATTTCGATGTTAAATTTGTTTGTGGGAACTGTATAGCATTTTAGTATTTTAAAACAGTATCTGTAGCCCATAAGGGAAAATTTTAACGTGAAAACTTTCGTGGAAATCTCTTTTAGGACACTACAAATCTACGGGTTTTACTTCACTTCTAACGCACCTAACCGCTAGAAGTAACCCATAAGATTTGCAGTGGAAACCTCATGTCTTTCACTTTTACAAGACACTAAAACTCTGTTTTTTATGAGGCCACACATTTAACACTCAGACAGTTTCAAAAGGTTTCAAACTTATTACCCCAAGAACACTTATGTAATACCATGTAAAAACACAACAAGTATTTTTCCAATTTCCTTGTTCAAAACCACGAACATCGAGATGTGCGATGGAGCTCAACAGCACCGCTGAGGCTTCTATAAAATTGTTTCAGTATTACACCTCTGGACCCGGAAGATATTGGGTCAAGACGGCGGTTATCTGCGGTCGCGACGATCGATTTCCGGCGCGCAAAAATGACAAAGGCTGCTCGCGCGGCCTCTTTTTCCGCCGAGACAAAGCCGCCGACTAATTTCCGCGAAAGAAAACAGCGCGGCTTAATCGAACGTCCTAAAACATCACTCGAGGGTCGCGCATGTGTCACTCGACGAGTTCGCGAGCGAGGCACGGAAGTACTTAGCCTATTTCGTCGATGGCCCTGTAGCTTTCGAGGCGGAGAAAGACGCGCCGAAGTGGAGAGGATCGAGTCGTCGAACAGGCGAGTTTGGCGATGGCGGGGGAAGAATGGGACAATGGCAAGGGAAGGCTGGTTTATTGCAGAATTGCACCTTTAAAGGCCATATAGGCTAACTCGTTACGCGTCGCGATCGACGAATCGCGACAATCGGAGGGGGGGGGGCGATGTAGAGCGGAATCTGGAGCCAGCGGGATTCCGGTATTTGCATTGGGGTAAAGTGGCCGCGGTTGGATCGGGG
>JABFPB010000403.1:0-40095 GCA_022817645.1 Ceratoteleas bidentatus
CAATTGGGAGGAAATCGAACAAAAAATACCGTTTTTGTTCAGTTATAATGTTTATTTCATACTGGAAGTCCACAGATGGTCAGGTTCAGATTTTGCCACCAGATATCGCATTGAAGTATCTTAGATCCCAGTACTGAATGCTACTTCAAGAACTGCATTGTTTAAAATTGTTTAATCTGTAAAATTATCACTAGGTCATTAAGAATAAAAATTAACGACATTTCATTAAACGAGTTCTGAATTTGTGCACTGTGAAACTATTCTTTTCCATTCCGAATCTGTTCTATTCATTTCTATCAAATATTTTTTCAAGGATGGTTTGCATGTTTTTGGGGTTCGTTCTTCTGCTTTGATTTGTTCGCTTTGGATTTTTGAGGGGATTATTGTTAAAAATCAGTTATTATAAAAATGTAGGGATATGACATTTTGTGTTAATGAGTTGTTCATAAACGTATATTTATAAAAATTTTTCACAGACAGGCATTTTTTAAATAAAAAATTAATAACAATTAAAATTTTGTCATTGCCTTAAAAAAGTCCAAGTCAAAAGTCTTACAAAAAAACTATTTTTTGTGATATCCTTTTCATGACAGAATGTTACATACCAATAAAATTGATAAAAACATTGCATTCTAATTTTCCTTTGAGATAATGCAAATTCCAATGGAACTTTCAGATACACTGAGAGATATGTTCCGAATTTCGCACCTTATGAATGTTGATATTTTTATTTGTCACTTAAAAAAAAATTATTTAATGGTTCCCCAACTATTAATGAGTTTGGAGAGTATCGAAAACCACGTGTTGTGTTCGCTGTCAAAAATGTCAACACACTTCTCTCAGTGTAGAAGAGACAAGCACTGGGTCAAGTTCACCCGTTTTATAACCGAGATAAGATTAAGAATTTTCTATCGTGTGGTATGCTCCACCGAGATAAGGGATGCAAAAAGTCGAATCTTTCATTATGGCTTGAATCTGGTTGTGTGTCAACACATCCACTGTTTTCATCCATTATACTTCGTGCGTAAAGTAATGACGCATTTGAAACGTAATAAACATGACGTTTATATATTGCAAATGATGTACTAAATATAAATTCGTTAAAATTGTCATGAAAAATGTAAAACTTAAAATGTATGAAATTATAATTTTTGAATGAAGAAATAAATTAAGTTCACTGTTATATAAAAAGAGTGGTTTAGTTTTGTTTTTAATGATATAATTTAAAATATGTAATGATTGCTTTAACAGTACAAAATTCCTATTACCTTTCACATACATACGTAATAAGAGTATATAAATTAAGGCCCATAAAAAGATTCCTAAAATGACTTCCTCAGTTGGGAGAATTAGGGGCCATTTACATGTACATCGCAAAAAGGCTCTTTACTCATTGCGCATACTGATTAGAGCTACAAAGAGTAGCACTGTGCCATTCTACATCCCTATGACAATCTATTCATAAAAAGATCTGTGAAAATAATTTTGCTCTTAATGTCCAGTCATGAATAAGTCATTCTTATTCAGTTCCTGCATTAAATGCGCACAAACACGCACACATTCACACGTTATAGCCACTTTTATTTCATTATGTCTGAATGTAAGCCTATACGTTCCCCAAACAAATAATAATAAATTAATTAAATATGAATAACAGAAAATTTGAATAATAATTAATGTTATCGAATGTAGAAGAAACTTATCATTTCAGTTTCACATAGAAATATAAAATGTTAAATAATTTGTCGAAAATCATTAAATAAAACAAATACAACTCATTATCACGAAAATAACTTTCTTGAACATTTTTAAATGAATTTTTTAAAGTTAATCAAAGTTGTAAATGTAAATTTTTGTCAAAAAGTAATTAGTTTACTGAATAAAATCTGTAATCACATAAAACTAAATGCGGTTTCAGATGCGCTGATAATTATGTGGCTTTGATATAATGTTCAAATTCGTACACGCCAAACCGCTGCCAGCGCCAAAAAATCTACTTGCCATGGCAGAATTTGTAAGTTACTAGTGGAAGTCAATAATCAAAATTAAATAAATATATGTTAAATAATCGCAAAAACAGTTAAAAAAATGTATTGTTATGTAAATACTCTCTTTTATTTACTTATTTATTTATTTATTTATTTATTCATTCATCTAAATTATTTTAATTCTAACATCTAATTATTTCCACTATCAACTTCGAGCGTAGATGGCGTGGCGGTCGCATCTATTTGAAATGCGCTGGCGTATCATCCTGGTTATTCTGTAACATTGTTTGATCCTCATGGGTGCTGTAGTTTTTGATGCTTTACCGTTCCGGCGGCAAGACGCTCTGACTTTTGATACGTATTCGAGTGATTATTTCCATAAATGGCATTTTGGAGTTCGATTGCATGCTTTTCAACTGGCCTTCTCTCACGGTACATAACATTTTACGATTTTTTAATGTTTACCACGTCACTTTGCTACATTTTCCTGAAAAGAACTTTTCACCAGATTTTGCACTTTTCTGAATCTGAGACCTCCAGTTTTTCAAAATTAAAATGCAAATCGAAACGAAAATGAACAAGAATCGAACATTGGAAACTGAAAAGTTAAAAGAACAATAAAAAGAGCGAAAATTTAATTCGAAAGCCATAAAGTAGCACTTTCTAATTTTGTGTTTTTAACAGAATTGGGTTTAAGTGTACTGTTATTTCCTGAAAAGAACTTTTCACCAGTTTCTTCACTTATTGTGGATTGTAAATAAGAATTATACATACTGTGTTTGATTAATTTGTAAATAATTTTGTTTCTAAATGTTTATTTGTTCTTAATTTTATAATTTTATTACTATCGTTTTATCCAGAGACAGACACAAGGAAATACCGAGTCTGGAGAATGGACGTCCTCTCTTCTTTTTGCAGCAGTTGTATGCTGCTTTGGATCCGTCGTGCCTGCAGGTTATAATATAGGTGTTATAAATAATGTTATGTTTGTAAGTATGAAATTAAGTTACAAATATAATTTCATAAATTTGTTCATTTTTTTCAGCAAATCAATTTTTCATATTGGTTTGCTGAAAAGGATAAAATTCAATTAAGTAAAAATTTAATTGAAACATAATGTACATTTAAATAAAAGACTTACAAATTTGAAAATTTTATAATTATCTCAAACAGGAAGAAAATGATTCAATAATATAAATGGTTCTTAGTATTTTGTATGTGAAAAGTTACATTTTCAGTCTAAGAATTTTGCAATATACTTCAGCAGATTAATACACCAAAATGATCTTTGTTTTGGTCATATGACGTACATATGACCAAAACAAAGTTTTTTTAGTTTCTTTGTTTTGGTCATGTGTACGTCATATGACCAAAACAAAGAAACTAAAAATAATGTGGTCAGTGCAACAAAACTTCTGATCGCAATGTATATATTTGTGAAATTGTTGTTGTTTACCACTGTTATTTCAAAATATATATTCTACACAGAATTTTATACTTATGCAATGTCCCCTTTTATATCAATGTATTTAAATGAATTCGTTTTTTAAAAAAATGTTCATTATATAATGAATTGAAAATTATTCAATTAGTTTGCTTTTCTCCTTCCATTTTTAAATCAAACTTTAAAAAATTAAAAGTTGAAAAACAAATACTTCAACATTAGTAGAAAACATTAACTACAACTGACTTAATTCCATATCGTTCAGATCGCAAGAGATTTCATAAGAGACAGTGTGCAGACCCGTTTCTCCACAACTCTGACTGACAATCAGCTGACTTACATATGGACGAGTATCGTGGCGATATTCCTCATAGGTGGCGTAGCGGGCTCCCTTGTTGCCGGCTACTTAGCCGATCGCTATGGCAGAAAAGGTGCCTTAATCATCGGCAATATGTTTGGCAGTATCGGTGGTGTCTTATTTTACACCATCAAGTCCACTGATGCCATTGAACTTTTTTGGCTGGCTCGGATTTTAGTTGGTAATAATCCACAAGTTCAAATAAATTGAAAATCACCAATTCTAAACATTACTTCAAATTACTAATTTCATAAAATAATATTTAAAGGAAACAATGTGTCTTAAAATTAAAATTAATTTCAATAAAATGTATTTTTTAATTATTGTAAAAATACACTGCATTTTATTTTTAAATGACTTGAAGAATCAATAAAGTCATTAATTGCTTAGAAATTTACAAATAAATATTCAATAATTATTTTTAGGTGTAAGTGGGGGTTTGGCGACTAGTCTGGTACCACTTTACATGACAGAATTGGCACCCATAAATTTGAGAGGATCCGTTGGGATTTTGTGTCAGTTAGGGCTGACATTGGGTGTTCTCTTCAGTCAGCTGCTCTCTCTTGGAAACATCCTGGCCACCAAGTACTTGTGGCACATCTTACTATCGGCATACATACCCGTATGTCTGATAGCAGCGCTACTCACCTTACTTCTGCCTGAGAGTCCCAAGTACTTGTACGTGGTGAAGAGGAACCCTCCTTTGGCACTTGCTGGTCGGTTGAAGAGAAATTTACTTAGACAATTTTTGTATCCGAAAAACAATTATTTTATACATTATTATATTCATTATTATTTTGAAATATTTATAGGTTTTTATTAAGTTTCAGAAATTAAACCGTACTTAAAATCAATGAATGTCCAAACTTGAAAAATTTTGGAAAAAACCACCAATAACTTTTAACTTCCACTTTTCATTTCAATAAAAATTTTACATTAATGTAAATATTGAATTTTACATTCAATATTTACATTATTCGATTGAACATTTTCGTCTGAAATTCCATTATTCTATATATATAAAATATTTTGTATTTAATTCCTAAACGACATTAATTCCCCAATAAAATTCCAGAATTATGCCGTCTAAGGAAAAGAGATCCGTCACTTTTACAAAACGAAATCGACACACTGGACAAGGAAGCGATTGCCAGCGCCAGTAACGAGGAGTGGTCGTTGATGAAAGTAATAAAATGTCGCGAACTCAGGCTGCCCGTGACCCTGGTCTGCATATTGCAAGCTGGTCAGCAACTTAGCGGAATCAACGTCGTGTTCTACTATTCGTCCGAAATCTTTAAAGACCTCAACTTAGGCGTACAAGGCTCCCAGTATGCCACTCTGGGAACCGGTGTCGCGAATGTTATTATGGCTCTCATATCTGCGAAAATACTGTCGAAATTCGGCAGGAGACAACCGTTCCTCTGGAGTTGTTATTTATGTATGATCTGCCTGTTCGTTATGTTTATTTCGATTATACTTAAAGTGAGTATTTAATCGACATTTAAAAAATCGAATTAAAAAATCTAATTAAACAATTTATATAATTTAAGTCAGTGATTTAAATGAAACTGTATGATTTCAATCAAACTCTAACAATTGCAACATTTAATTGATAAATTTACATTGTCAATTTAATAATTTTGTAAATTAGTTTGTAAATTGAAAATTAAAACCACATCGAACTGCATTTTTTTATTTTAAATACTGATTTGATTAAAAAATTGAATTTAATTTTCAGCAAATGGTATTTATGAAATGGATGGCTGTTGTCACGACAATATCCTACGTCTTCACTTATGGACTGGGTCTTGGTCCAATCCCATATTTCATTGGTTCGGAGCTGTTCGATGTTGGGCCCAAACCAACGGCTATGGCATTGGGAAGCATGTGCAATTGGGGCGCGAATTTCATCGTGGCAATGTTCTTTTTGATTGTCAAAAATTACATTCACGCTTACACGTTCCTAATCTTCGTACTGTGCACTTTGTTCGTTGCACTTTTTGCTCGGTAAATGATGAAACAACTAGGAAGTTCAACCGAGAATCAATTACACTCAATTTAACGATTCAGTTTGTATTGTTAGAATTGGAACAAATTGAATAAAATTTGACAGTGTAATTCAAATTTCATTTGAATTACACTCAAATGAAATTTGAGTGTAAATTTGAATTCAAATTTCATTTGAATTACACTCATAATTTATTTAAAAAACTAAATTAATTTTTAAATTAATAGAAATAGAAATGAATAGAAATTAATTAATAGAAAATTAAATAAGACAATTAATTTTCTAAATTAATTTACAGTTTTCGAACTTCAATGTTTAAAATTTAACTTAAAAAATCTTACATACAAATTGTAATATATTTGAAAATTGATTCTCCTGCGATAAAATTCAGCCAATTAATTTATACAAATAATTCTCTATTTTTTCATAGGAAACATATGCCCGAAACTCTTGGAAAAACAACAGCGGAAGTGACTAAAATGATGTCTCACGGATTCCGGTCAACGTATCCAGCTTAATTAAATAACTACCCAAACACTGACGACAATGATATTATAAAATATTAACTAGCAATATTTTATATCTCATGCTCTCAACTGAAGACTTGTTCTTAAGTTTGGCGACTTTTATTAGAAGTTTAGGCGACGAAGGCAAACGCGGGGAACTTAGTCGAATGATCTCTCTGGTTTTCGTTTTCCAAATTATTATCCCGACTTTTTGAAGGAAATGTAAACCAAAATTGTCTCCGCGTTTCGTCTTTGCGAATGTTTGAGCAGGCTCTTAAATGTGTGAGAATGTTGTATAGTTGTAAAAAATTTGCAAATCTTGTTGCCTTCGATATTTTTCATCGGCTCAGTCCAGAGGAGCGTGGTAGTTTAAGGACACGTACTTTTGTACTTTTGCATACTTTTATAGTATCAGACGCGTTTTACGAGCTGAAAAAGACAAGTATTTTTCACGAACAAGTTGTAACCACGAACGCATAGTTAAATGAAAGCTTTTCGTGGGTTCGTTACGGTTATTTATCTCGCAAATATAGGCATATTTTCCAGCAGAGTTGTTTGAATGAAGAGTTAATTCCCATTTTATTTTAATGTATGACAACAGGTTTTATTATGTTAAAAATAGTTTCTACAATGATTGTCGCAGTTTAGTCGAGTAATAAAATACCGTCAAAATTCAACAACTGGTTTAGACTCGCGCCAGAAATTATAACAACCTATCAATTGCACTTTAATCGACTTCGCTTCGTATTATTGTGACTAGTGAATTACGTATTAGTCATTGATCATTTTTATCACTGCAAAGCCTTAACAACAAACTATTCCGCAAGCGCCAATTTCAATCGCATTTTCAATTAAGTAATCATCGCTACAGCTCTGGTTTGATTGTCTGGCAAATTTTGTTACCAACAGTGGCAGCCAATATTGTTGCATTTGTATACGCTAAATTTTTTTATTAATCGATGTACATTAAAATAAAAGAAAAACATCGAATAAAAAAATTAATCAAATGTAATTTGAAGTACTTGATGTATTTATAATTTCATATACTCTATTTTCTATATTTAAATACATTTTATAAATACTTTATACAGAGAATAAAAAAAAAAAGTAAAAAATCCAAGATTCAAACGAATTTTGAATTTAAATGTATTATTTACAAACTGAAATATAAAATTAAATGACCATTATTTTTAAATAACTGGACATTTCTCTAATTCAATAATTGTAAGACTTATTCAAGATACACAGAAAGTTAATAAAATAAGAATTTGTATGGTCAAAACTGGCATTGGAGTAAAATACAAACTCTTGATAAACTATAAACTTTTACACTGTAAAGTGTTGTTAACTATTTTTTATATGATTAAATGTCTCATGATTGATTTACAAAATGAACATTCGATATGTGTCTAGCAAAACAACTTTTTTCAATGATTAACATAATTATTTAAATCCAACACATGATTGTTGGTAAATTGTTTACTATTTATCATATAAATAAATTATGATGAATAAACTGATTTAAATAAAAGAAATCTTATTTAAATCAAATAAATCCGATTTAAATATAATCTGATTTGTTAAAAATATTTTACATCAGTATTTGCCCTGATATTGCAACACGATTGGATGTCAATGTTGGTGAACAAGACTAAATTTTCTTTTCATCATTTCCCACGTAAACAGTGCTGCACTGTTTTTACACTAATTCACATTGGATAAAAAGTATTAAAATAGATAATTATTATTATCATCGTTACGATTCTATGTCTGAACCAGTTGTGCTATTTTTTCGTAAAAAACTAGGCACAATACTGTATGCGGCGCTATTCTCATCCACGTGGGAAACACGCCTTTGTATAATCCGGTAATACCTTCAGTTTTGAAGATTTTGATTAGGCCATCTAAAAGGCCGTCGTATAATAGGCCTTTACCTCTGGAATCGGTTTCTGAAACACGAAAAAAGGAGTTATTAAATAATCACACTAAATTTTTCTGTTTTGAAACAATTTTTGAAAAAACATATAGAAAAAAATGGATCAAAATTACTTTGATTATAAATCCGCGTTGCCAGTACGTCAAAAGGCTGCATTGTCATTGCGACGCAGCTGCCCCCTAGGAAGGAAGCTACAAACGTTTGGACAATGGGTCGACCAGTGAACAACTGTAAATACAAACAAGAAAAATTCAACTATGAATCTTGGGAATGGTTAAGAAATTATATAAGATAACAACATGTTGATCTTACGTCAAAGTTTTTCAGAAAATCTGAGAAAACGCTGAACGTTGTGAGCTGAGTGGCTGATCCCACGAATAATCTGGGGATGTTTGCATTCCATCCCCGGTACAAACCAGCCATTCCTCCGTCGTTCCACAGAGATTTTAAAGCCCCCCACGTGTTTTTGTGCGAATGCTGATGACCCACTGCTGTTAGATTAGAGGCTGACTGGGACTGAATTTGGGTTTTCACCTGCAACATTTGATTTCGTTGGATTTATTTTATTTTATTTTTAAATTCCCCCAAACTTTTTGGGTAATATTCTGAATTTCATTTTTCTCATATTTTTCTCATATAATATGTGGTAAAATTGACGTATAAATGAGTCTTTAATACAAATTGAATTAAATAATCAATAAAAATGTTTTAATAAAAAAAACGAACTTCGAAAAAGTTCATTCTGAAGAATTGAACTCGCGTCTCTCAGTTTAGACCTCAGTCTTCAGACAAAGTCGTTCTATGAGACTGGTGTTCAAATCTTCGTTAAAGTAAACTTTTTTTGCCCAAATAATTAAATATTTTAGACAAATGTAATCAAGATAGAGTACCAAATATAAAGGACTAGCAACAATGGCACCAACGCATCCGGCGATGCCAGAAACCATGACGGTTTTGAATATGGCTGTGTTGCCTTCGGCGTTTGTTATCAGATCCCAATTCTTCGCGGTATTGTAGGCTCCGAGTCTAATTCCATTTAGGACCAACTGGAAGGCCAACGCTGAGGTGATCCCCGCCTGAAGAGTAAAGATGCCTTCGTGTTTGGCGATGACATATGCTGCGTGAAAGGTGTTTTTGTATATTCTTTTGTAGGAGCCGCGGGCTTCCAATTCGCCCTGCAATTGGAGGCGAATTTTGATGACGTCGATGGGGTTTGTGAAAAAACCGGCACCGACTGCGGCAGCGCCACCTATTGCGAATTCGAGTCCTGGTCTGGAACTTAAAAAAAATAGATTGAAATTTATTGAATGGACATCGAAAGTGATTTAAGTATGAAATTCATGTTTTTTAATTATAGGTACAGCATTTTAGATAAGTAATATTAATTATTAACATTTTTTTCAAAATTAAATTAAAAACAAAAATTAATTTTTTAAATTTTAAATTAAAAAATTTTTTAATAAAAAAAATTAATAGATATTAAACATTTTGATAAAAAATGAATGATGAACAGTTATGTGAAAAGAATAATTAAATTGTATATATTATGTGACTGTAATTTTTTTGTTAGTTAATCAATTGAACTTGGTTAGCTTTCAGATATTTGTAACGAATTAACTTTATCATAGTTTGGGAAGCAAAAACGATATTATTTTCCACCTTGATGAAAACATGACATACCGATTACTAGCGCAGATAAGCGATCGAGTAATGACCTAACAAATTTGAAATACACTGATTGCATATTTTTATTGTATGTAAACATGCAAGTATTCGTATCACTAAAAGATAACATAACATGTATACGCGAAAATTAAACATCCACGCGTGCGCATACTTTCGTTGTGCAAATAGAACTTTTACAAACTCGGGTCAACTCAAGAAAAAACTTTTTTACAATTTTTAACGTTTTGCGAAATTGCTTCAATTTTCAATTTTTATAATTCAAGTGAGAGCAACCCAAAAAATGAAATTTAAATATCGGACTCTCTTGCACATTATGAGTTTAATAAAAATCTTGAATTTCAATTTTTCATATTTTATTTTATTAGTGTTTGGAATATGTTCACATTAATATTTATTTATATATTAATAAATGTTTTATTATTAATACAATTTCTAATTTATTTCATAAAGATTTGTTACTGTGTACAAAATAACGAACTATACTTAAATGTAATCTACATTTTAATGTAATTATTGCGTTCTGAAAACGCATTACGAATTAATGATTCATACAGACATAATAAATTAAACGATCAAAAAAACATTGTCATATTTGTATTTGTTTATAATTTTAAATTTTAATGAATTGAAATTTAAATTTTAATTATATCGTGCAAAAGATTGCAGAAAATATGCAGAAGTATATAAAAAAATTTCATTGAATTGTTTTTTTTTACTTGGAGAGGTGACTTCTAATGAAATATTCGCAAATCAACCCTTAGAAAGTCACCAATTTTAAAGACCTAAAAGTTTATTTCGATACCAAATTAAAATGTGATACGCATTTAGAACACATTACAAAGAAATGATTAAAAATGCTAGGCTTCATTGGGAGAATGACAGACAATTTCACACCAAGTCTATCTGATTTCTTTATTCGTCATTAGTAAAACCAATTTCATTATATGGATTGAAAATCTGGAATCCTCCATATGCAATTTATTCAAATAAACTTGATTTCATTCAACATAAATTGTTTAACTTTATATCCTGAAAGCGCCAACTATCCTCACTTAGAATACTTTTTCATAAATATTTTCTTTTGATTTATTTATAACAATTAACAATTAATTTGTTGCAAAAATCATAAAAAATTCAATCTTGATAAAATAATATACGAATATTCTACTTTGCTCTCTAAATATCCTATTCTTCACATTAAAAAACATGCGCAGATATCTAAAAAAAATTATCTACGTCAAAAAATATGAAAACCTGCCAAAATGCTATGCATCCACCCAAAATACCACAAAACCAACTTCCATAAAACAACTTTCTCATCTTCCTATTTATTTGCAAAATCTTTTCTTCCTCAGCTGACCAAACTATTTCAAATGAATAAATCTATTATTAATCTCTTTACTCATCCACAAACGATCAATAATCACTCATCGCACCTGCCAAAAATAAACCCCAACATTCCATCAAATCATCCACCAATCGCTACCCAATTCAAAAAAACCAAATTCAAAAAAACCAAAAACCAAAATCCTTCACCAACTCCATGCTCGATCTATCCCAACCCTATCTTATCTTCCCGATCAGAGCGCAAGCCGGCTTCTTGTTACGCAAGCCAGCAGATGTCAGCGTCGTCGAATCCGCGTCGCACGCGCCGTCCCTCGATCGCTAAATCCCCCCGACCCCGCGAAAAAATCCCCCTCGATTCCCCGCCCGCGAAATCCCCTCCCCTCCCCCGCCCCTCGGTTCCCACCCTCCCCTCACCTGTGGCTGCTCGGCGCAGCGTGCTCCTCCATCGTATCTGCCATCGTCTCGCGCTTTTCCCCGAGATCGACTGTCAGCCCAGCAGCGGCTCACAGCGCCGCGCGCCCGGTTATCAGCGAACGCATGTCCGCCACGCGTTTCGTCAGACTTGAGCGGCGCTTCCAGAAATCGCCCAGTCGGATTTACCGCCCAAGGCGTTACGCAACGACCGAAACTTGAATGAACCGCGCGAATACCAGAGAGTGGGGTAAAGCGCGGGTGCAAAATACGTAAACACTATTAGAAACTATCAAATACTTATAGGAAAGGTGGACGAAAGTTGGGAAGACATAGGGGTAGAATTTCTAATATATTTATTTCTATTCAGAGATTGGTTTGCCAGAAGTATGTGTAAATTTAGCCATCGGAGAGAAACCGCGTACTTGTTTGCCGAATTTGAAAGAAATAACTCTATTCGCGACAAAAAAAGGCCTAGTTTGGACTGAGAAAAAGTCCTTTTCCAATGAAGACTTGAAACTGGAGGAAAACAGTGTTTATGAAATTTGTTCTGCATTTTCATTTACGCGTCTGTCCATCGATTTCTGTTTATCTCTGAGATTTGCTAATATCTTCCTGAAATCCGATTGGGTGGGAGCAATCAATCCTCTCGGTGCTGATCAAAGTCGTTCTTTATTTCTTCATTGCACGGTTGACGCGGTGACACGTGCAGCGTGGAAAACAAATTCTTACGCGGCTAAGATTAGTCCCTAGGTGGCGTTGACGTCGCTCTGGTCATGCGCTCGTTCTCGCTTTCTTTCTCTCTGTCGTTCGCTCACTCGTAAGAGCCGCGGTTATAATTGTAAGGCTGGTAATCATTCACGCCAGTCATCATTTGCGCCAATCCGAATTCTATCACTTTCGCCACTTTTAACTGAGACAACGAGTAAAAATTGTTAAAACATGTTTTAAAATGGTATTTCTTTTCGTCTAAGTCAGAGTAAGATTGTCTGAAATCATATTGAAATCGATTGTTACAATATGATTTCATTCATTTTTGTTACAGACATATAAAGACAGTATAAAAAAAGACTTCAACTAACAAATAAGTTGGCAATACTGACTAACGAACGCATTAACAAATTCCTCACTATTCATACAAAAAACTTTAAAGAGAATAAATAAGTTGCAGAGTACTTTGGTGGCGGAAATGATACGATTCGTGGCGTAAACGGAATGCCACTTTTGGCGCAAATGATAGACGGATAAGTAGTTATAATAGACTTCGGGTGCGTTTGACCAATAACAATCGGTCAATAACAATTGGGTGTTTCGGGAGTTCGCGGACGGTTTTTACGATTGCCGCGAGTTGAGCTTCTTGAGCACGCTCAGGCCCTTCTCCTCATACTCCTCGCGGGTGATCCAGGAGTCGCGGTCCTTGGTGATTTCGGCGAGCACAGCGCCACCCATGAAGACCATGTCTTTCCTCCGGGGAGAGTCCTCGATTTTGATCTTGAATTTCTGCAATGAAGAAAGGGGGTTTAGATTGATTGCGGAGAAAAAGAGTATAGAGGTAGTTGGATGTTTGAGATGGTAATTTGAAATGGTGATTTGCGATTTTTGTGGAGAAACACATTAGATTCGAGATTTTTGTTAAAAATCTGAGATTTTAGATTTTTGTTAAGAAATCTGAGATTTGACATTTTTGTGGAGAAATCTGAAATTTTAGATTTTTGTTGAGAAATCTGAGATTTTAGATTTTTGTTGAGAAATGTGAGAGTTTTGTTGACATATCTGAGATTTTTGTTACTAAATCTACGATTTCCAATTTTTGTTGAGAAATCTGTTGAGGAATTTGAGATTTTTGCTGAGGAATCTGAGATTTGAGATTTTTTGATAAATCTGAGATTTTTCTTGAGAAATGTGAGATTTGACATTTTTCTTGAGAAATCTGAGATTTGAGATTTTTTTATAAATCTGAGATTTTAGAGTTTTGTTGAGAAATCTGAGATTTTTCTTGAGAAATCTGAGATTTTTCTTGAGAAATGTGAGAGTTTTGTTGAATCTGAGATTTTTGTTGCTAAATCTACGATTTCAGATTTTTGTTAAGAAAACTGCGATATCGGATTTTGTTGATAAATCTGAGATTTGAGATTTTTTGATAAATCTGATATTTTTCTTGAGAAATCTGAGATTTTAGATATTTTGATAAATCTGAAATTTTTGTTGAGAAATCTGAGATTTTAGAGTTTTGTTGAGAAATCTGAGATTTTAGATTTTTGTGAAGAAATCTGAGATTTTAGATTTTTGTTGAGAAATTTGAGAGTTTTATTGACATATCTGAGATATTTGTTGCTAAATTTAAGATTTTAGATTTTCGTTAAGAAAATTGCGATTTCACATTTTTGTTGAGAAATCTGAGATTTTAGATTTTTGTTGAGGAATTTGAGATTTTTGCTGAGGAATCTGAGATTTTAGCTGAGAAATCTGAGATTTGAGATTTTTGTTGAGAAATCTGAGATTTGAGATATTCATTAAGAAATCTTGCATTTGAGATTTTTGTGGAGAAATTTGCGATTTCAGATTTTTGTTGAGAAATTTGAGATTCAAGATTTTTGTTGAGAAGTCTGATTTGAAATTTTTATGAGAAATTTTTTATGAAAACAGATTTCTCGACGATTGCAAACCCACTGTATTATTATGCAGTGTAATAACATCGCGCGGTAAATCAGGAATACAAATTCGTACATTTAATTTAGACGTATCGTTCTTCAGTACTCGCTGTAGGTACAGCTGCTTGATCTCCCGTTCCAGCCTCGAGGGTAATCCAGGGTACATCGTGCTGCCACCACTCAGTACGATGTGTCTGTACAATTCGCTCCTAATATCAATATCGGCGGATTGAATAGTATTGAATACCATTTCTGCAATGCCTTGAGCTTCTACGTTAATCAAATGCGGCTGAAACAGCGCCTCTGGTGCTGAAAATCTTTCACCACCGACCTTTATGACTCGGCCGTCTGGCAGCTGAAATGGCAAAAAAATTATTTACTAAAATTCAAGCTGATTCGAGATTAATTCAATTTAAATGTAATATTTGACTTGGTAAAATTGAAGACATTTTTGTTGATTATAGATCTAAAATAATTCAAAGTATAGCACTTTTTAAAAAATCATTGTTTAAAAAAATTTTTATTGTTTAATATTTATGCAACTAGAAATTTTTTGTTTTTTTGAAAATTAAAAAATGTCGACTTATACGATTTTGAAACTAAGTATTAAGGTCGAATGATAGTTCAACTCGAATGAAACCTACAGTGTAAGATTCAACTAAGACTGTAGTTTCCAACGCGAGTTTCTCCTCCTTCTCAATATTGTATCCTATGTAACACAGTTTCTCCTTCATCATCCTAACGGTTTCGAAATCCGCCGAATGGTTAAATGCATAGCCGCGCAGCAGCAACAACTTGATCAGATACATGGTTATGTCCCGGCCAGCGATGTCCAGTCGCTTGGTCAGATGGGACAGAGCATATTCGTTGTAAACGGGACAAATGTGGGTGACTCCGTCTCCTGAATCCACGACGACGCCACTTATTAAACCTTGTGCATACAAAGTGAGCACTGCCTGGATCGCTATAAATGCTCCTGCAAAACCGTACTTTTCAAACATGACCTGAAAATATGAACTGTATTAGTATTTTCATCTATAATATGAGCGAAAAATTAATGTAAAACGCAATGTAGCAAGTGAATTAATAAATAATAAATCCCTAAATCCTTCAGGGGTTTAAGGAATTATTATTTTGAATGAGAATAAAAGTTTATGATGTTATATTGTATACAGAAGTAATAAAAAATCATTATCATTATTTCATTAAAGATTCCATCACATAACAATTCCATTCCAGTTCAGACATCAAAGCAGCTATATTTAATTTTCATAAATGGCAAACTACATATGAAAATTGATCGTCAGTATTTTTAATCTGCCATTATTAAAAGCAATCAATGTTCACCTCTATCATCTTTTCTCGGTTGGTTGTGGGATTCATTGGAGGTTCGGTTAGAAGAATTTTGCATTCTTTGGGATTGATGTTCATCTTTTCCGGCCCGAATGTGTAATCCCAAACATGACACATGTCTGTCCAATTTCTACAAAAAGGCCAATTTTTTATAAAAACCATAATTTTATCAAAACATTATAAAGTAAATGTATTTTAGAATTACGGGTGTTACCTGACAATGCCATTTTGCATGGGATAACTGATTTCAAGCATGGAACGAAGCTTGCTCGCTTCATCTCCCACCAGTAAATCCTAAATTGAGAGTTTTGTGATTAAGGAAAACAACTTTTCAAACATCATTCAGCATTCAATGTAGGCAAAAGTATACATTTATTTTGTCAGCTTTTATAGTTTGTGAAATACATTCGCCATAATAATTTTGTAAATTTGAAATTAATTTCATCTATTTTCTGTCTATTTCGATATTATGGTATATTATGTAAATGCAGTAAACTTACAGGCATGTTAAGTACATCCTTTTATATGCAAGCACACAACACACAGAGTTATTGTTATTAGTCCAAGCAAATTAAATCAATTCTACTGCTCTATCACAGAAAAGCAAAAATAAAAAAAAATTAATTGCTACTCAAAATAGAATTTTATTGAATAACTAAATTAATAAACTAGCATTTTTAACTGATAATTTATTCAAAGTAAATAATAAGAATCTATTTATAGAATAATATAAGAATTCTCCCAAACTTTAATCACATTTTCTCAATGTCTGCTTGAAATCAAAAGAGAATGTAGTTATTTCAACATTCATTCCTTTTGATGACTAAGAACCATTTTATTTTTAAACAGTCATTAAGTTCATAATTAAGTGAATCTCTTTATCCAAATCTACAAAATATTAACAAAACTAAAAACAAAAAATGTAAACAAATTCATTGAAACTATGACATTTGTTTCTTCGACTTGAAAATGCCAATGGACAAACTGTAAACTTGAGTCAAGCGGATAAACTTCACACGAACTTCAAAGTGTACAGACAAAAAAATTGCGCGATTGCAACTGCAAGACTGCAATCTTGCGACAAACATCAACACACGCAATTTCCGTAACTTCGACTTACATTAATGAAAAAGTCTTGCTGAAAACACAGATACAACATTTATTTGTTTGTCAACAACATTTTGGAACCGAAGTTCTGCCTTAATTACTTCTGCTTAAATACTTTGTACAGTATGATAAAAATATACAAATGCGACTCACTTTGACGTCGATATCTCCAATTTTGTTGGCGGCTCTGATAATGGGTCGGCCAACAAGTGACGGAAATATGTGTTCTGGAAAGTTGGCGCCAGCATATCCACATTTAACAAACTGGAAATGTTTTGTTTACTTGTTAATTTAAACAAATTAAATAAAAATATGTCACAAAACAAACGAAAAAGAAATACAGTTTCTTCCAAAAAACTGTTTATCTTTTTATTATTTTTTTTCCATTCCCTAATATTTTCATAGAAAGAGAAGATAGTTTATATTCATACAAATCAATTGTTTACTTAAATTGTTATAATAACTGTTTACCTTTTTATTCTTCCTTTATTCCCCTTTTTATTCTTTACATTTTCAATTACATTTACAAATTAAAGGAAACTTTTACATTAAGTATAAAGAATTTTTAACGACCTGCTTTGTTAAAAGAAAGTTAATTAGAGCGAGATGGAAGTAATTATGGAAAGATAACCTCACCCCAGTTCCGTTATCGCAGACAATCACTTTCCTTCCTTGGCTGTCCATGGTGCCGAATTTCGTGTTTCTTCGCGGTTTTTCGCGGATTTCGGCGGATCGGGGAAAAGGTCCGGCTGATGGAAAATCAGTGCGGAAACGGAGAGTTTACAAGATATTCATGTCAGGGGCGTCGCCGGCATAGCCTATGTCGCGGCTGGAAGTGATGTTTCAGGACTGCGTTAGAGTTGAGTCATGGAAGTCACGGGCGGAAAGCGAGGTGGGAATTGAGGTGATCGGCCGATGCGGTTAAAACGGGTGTGGGGAAAAGGCGAACACTGTCATCACGAGCCGATCCGGCCAACTCAGGGAACTGTCAAGTCGTGCTGTGTCAACATGGGGGACGTGGGAGGGAACCGCGAGATGGCGCTTTGCGCGCCATCTTCCAGTTTTAGGTTAAATAAAATTAAATCACTATTTCTAACCCAATCAGACACATTCTACAATATTTGTGCAATTTACAGCAATTTACAGCAATCAAAGAACTAAACATAATCAAATGGATTACCCGACGATATTTGTGCAAATACTGTACAGATGTATTTTAGAACATATTTTTCTGGGGAAGAAACTTATCCCCATTTTCCCCGAATTTCCTCCAATTCTCTATAAAAAAAACTACACTTCATTCCTCCCAATCCGTTCCATTCGGAAACCAAATACTCCCCGGCGTAAACAAAATCAAAGCCCCTTTCCCCTGGTGCCGAGATCGCTCGTCGCCCATTGGCTCCGCGCCGGATAATCCGCGCGCAAATGCTTTTGTTACGCCGTCAACTGAGCGCGGCTTGCGGCATCCCTGAAATCAAAGTATACATTGCCACTTACACGAATCCAAAATTTTACAGCCGAAACCGCGGCGTTGGAAATGCCGGAGTAATATGAGACCGATTCTCGCACTGTGACTCGTCGACGACTCGTTTCTCCGCGGACCATTTGAATTAAAAAAACATGAAGCTCGTGAAACCGAACTGGGTTACCCACGATGGTAAGCAACTGTTTCCATTCTCAAATGTCAAACAACCTTTTTTTCACTGAAAATCAATTTTACGCCTTTTTCGCGCCACGCTTTATCATTCAGCAAAAGCTATGGTCTGGGAAATTCGTATTTTCTGCGAATCCGACAATATTGTTATGTCAACATAACCTCGATTTCAGGCAATGTTTATGCATGAGGGTATTGAGATTTAAATGCAATTAATTTTTATGAGAGAAGGGAACAATTTTTCAGATAAAGCTTTTTTGGGAAGGTTGTCTGAATTTTGTTTCAGGGATTAACGTGGAGGTATTCGTAGGATTTTGTCATATTTTTGATTTTCCTTTCAGATAATCCGATATATTCACTGGATATCCATCCTGATGGCAAAAGGTTTGCCACAGGAGGACAAGGTAAATATTCTTCAATACATTTATGTGTTATTATTTTTATTTTTGTGGTTTTATTTCAATAATTATTATGATTTTTTTATTAATCAATCGTTTATGATAATACTTTACAATGGCAATAAATTAATTTCATTAATTAATTTCATGATTTTAGGTGAAGAGTCTGGGCGAGTGGTAATATGGAACATGGAACCAGTTACCAATGAAGCCTCAGAGTTAGACCCAAATGTTCCTAAAATGTTGTGCCAGTTGGATAACCATTTAGGTATACCATTTTACCATTATTTTTACTGTCTTAATTTAAGATTATTTTTATTTCTCTTAATTTAACTTATTTTCAATTTTTTTTTTAGAAATTTGTTCGAATTATGTAGTTACAGTGAAAAATAAAAAATATGGTGAAAATAGTTCCGATCCAGATGTATCGAAGCATGTCAGATCCAAATAAGTCTATTTTTATATCTCTGTGTTGTACAATTTGCTAAATAAATAAATCAACAAATAATACTGGAGTCTATCTGCCACGGGGGATTGAGCAGCAAATTATGCTACAAAAATTTGATTTAAACTCTTTACAAGACAGAAGGCAACTTCATTCTATCATCTTTATTTTAAAAATAATTAATCAAAAATACAATAGATTCCAGCTCACTTCTTTCAATGATCCCTTTGGCTATTCCACACTTTTACACAAGACATCCGACGACTATTTATATCACCCGACGTATAATTCTTACCACTGTAATTGCAGATTCCAAATAATGCTAGAAAATACAAACTTGTTTCTCTCTGCCCGTTAAGACGAAATAGATCTATTTGCTAACAGTATCAATAAATTAATTCATACCGCAAAAAACTTTATGCCCTGATAACCAGCGTTTATGTAAACGATTTACATAAAGTTTAGATAAATCTAATTCCGCAATGGGCTGCATTATTTACATAAATCGTTTACATCTATCAATTTTGTCACTTTTTAACTATAAAATGTACTTAAATGATTTGCAATAGCATGAATTTCATTAAAAATGTTCAATTTTATACCAATATTAACATAAAATCCGTATTAAACCAAATAGAAAAAAATAGTTTTTACTCTCAGAAAGGAAACGTAAGCTCTTTCCTTCCATGACAGATTTGAAAACAAATATAAATTTCGGCATTTTGACTCAAACTGAGAGCACTTCGTGTACTAAAGGGCATTAGCCTATTCTAAAATCGTTAACATTGAAATCTAAATCGCGTTTCAGCTATTTTTACCTAAATAGCAACGTTTTTTTTGAGTGTAAACGAATTTATGTAAATAAACATGCACAATGCGGTGTTAGATTTACAAAAACTTTATGTAAACGTGGCTATGAGGGGAATGTCAGGGGTGAGTGGTTGGGGGAAGGCTGCCAAAAGGAGTGGGTGGAGGAAGAGAGATGCAGAAAAATGTTTGGTTGAACCAACCAAAATGTTTGTTTAAGGTGGCTATACCATGCAGGATCGTATATTTAGGGTGCCAAGTGAAAATATGGTCGCATTAATTTAATAATGTTTTATTATTACATCATAGTATTAGTTTGATTGTTTCTTGGTATAATAAATGTGAATTTCCTATTGCATACGAAAATGAAAGGAGATATTTTTTGTCAATTGTTGGTTTTTCGTGGAATTTTTGGAATTTCAATGATTTATGTAAATATTGCCGAACTATATTTACGTTCTGTAACGATTTCACAGAACGTAAATATAGTTCTGTGAAATCGTTTTTCAAATGTTATTACAACATTTCAATAGTTGTTCATTATTTATGAATAATGAGAAAACAAAAAATAAGAATTTTATATAACTTTGAAGTTGGGTTCTTAGAATATTGTAATTTCTAATATTAACCAAAATACTTGGTCAAACTAACCATTTTGCTTAGTTTTCAGTATTAGTTTAGATTATATTGATGAGTAAAGAAACATTGTTTAAATAACGATTTTAAAACTTGGCAAAACATTTTCTGTGGCACAACATAAAACAATCATACATTTGTATCATAGAGACTATTTTGTTTTAATAATCTGGCATTTTTAAGGGAGTGCTCTAGTTCTCTGGATCGAAAAAATCGATTTTTTGTTTTTTGCATAAATTTAAAGCTATAGGTGTGTAGAATTTGTGGCTGAATCGGTTTTCCCGAATTCCAATAAATTACGAATTTATAGCCAAAAACGTAAGCCATCAAATAAGGATTTTTGAAAGCGAACCGCGTAAAAAGGCGAACAAAAAAACGTCAATGCTGGCACAACGAAGCAGGAAGGTCACTTGTATGGTGCAGACACTGCTGACTAAGAATAAGTTGCTTGGGAAGCTAATCACAGCTGTGATTATCTTGAGAGCGTAATCGCAAAAATTGTTGGTTGAAAACTTTAAAGCTCGTTTTCTCGAAATATACGTTTTTGTTATGGCTCAAGAGGCAACTCGAATAATTTTCATTCTTTTTAAACAATGAGCATTTTTACCGGCAGAAAATAAGACTGTCGATTCAAAATTTGGATACGTTTATTTTAAAACAATTTATCTACATTTTTATTATTTTTATTATATTGAAATTTTCGGCATTTTTGGCATAATATTTTGACTACAATTTTCATCCGATTTGCTTCAAATTTTGTACACTTCATCCTCGTTCTATTATCTAGCATTTGTAAAGACGGAATTTTTAATTTTTACTTATTTCTCGAGTTATGATTTGTTAAGTGATAAAATGCACAAAACAGACCGATTTTTGGCCTATTTTTCTATATTTTTTATGTTTGGAGTGTTGTAACTTTTGTTTAAACGAATAAATCGAAAATCCGTCTTTACAAATTCTTCATTATACATTGAAGATTATGTGTGCCAAGTTTAAAGTTAATCGGCTGAAAAATGGCTGAGAAAAATTACGCCGAGTGCGAGAAAACAGGAAAAAGTTTTTGAGCTAATCGCGTTTAAGTTTGGAAATGCTATATATTTTACACTGTGCATTCCCAATCAAAATGTTAAAAAACATTATTTGTAACGCAGATATGCAAATTTTGGTTTCATTATGCATTATTGAAGGGTTAAAAGTATACAAAACTACAATGAAATTTGCTTTCCATTTGTTTCGATTTTTCATGATTTTTGGGTGGCACCTCCCCTTAAGTATTTTAAAGAATACTTCACTACACAATAGTATATTAATAATATATTAATGTTTTCTAGACGCCTTAAATATATTACACTCTTAAAAAAGTCTATTCACCATGACGGGATTCCTTTCATAATGAAAGGATTTGCCATTCAATATTGGGCCAAAGGACAAATCTATTCAATATGAATAGAAATCTGTTTACAATGAAAGAAATACTTTCATAATGATACGACCGAAATTGCTATTTCATAAAGTGTACCCTCCATGATATAACCATCTTAATTTGTTTTGAATTCTGTAGTAAGTGAATTAATCAAATTTGGAAATTAAAATTTGTTTAAATGTCGATCTCGAATTGAACTCGAATTGAAATATTTTTGGAATTTAAATAGTTTTTCGTTGATTCTATTTAATTGGTCTATTTAAATCTTTAGAATTTAAATAGACTCGTTGAAATCTGTTTAAAAAACACTTTTTTTCTAACACTTTATATTAGCTGAAGAAAAAATTTAATGATGCGAATTATCTAATTAATTTATATTTTTTAGCAATGTTGCAATGATAATTGACTCCTCGCAAAAATTAGGGGAACATTTGAACATTCTGAAAAATGCACGGTTTTTCAATTCTTATATCTGTGTCAGTTTTCATCCGAACGAATTGATTAAAAATTATTGACTAAAGTTTAGTCAATAATTGTTGATTAGTCAATAGTTGAAAGTTGAGAATCTAACGTTTAGTGACTAAACGTTATTCTCAACTTTTCAACTGTGCAATTCAAATGATTTACAATCTTTATCCAGGGGGCGCAAATGACGCTAGAACGTAAAATGGTCACAAATGTGCGGGAAGCCCACATTTTCGCCGACATTTTATTCAATTGCTGTTTTAAACATTTTTCGACGTTTTTATACCTTTCTGTTCCAGCCACATTTGCGCCATCTGTACAAAAAGCTTCGATCATTTGAATAACGTAGAAGTCTTAATTTTTCAACGCTGTTCAAATGATTGTTCGAATAATCGAAACTCTTTATCCAGAGAGCACAAAAGTCCTTGGAATATATAGCAGCGAAAACGTTGCACAGTATTTCAACTTTGAAACTCAACAAAAAATGAATAACATTTTTTTCGAAATTGGAAACGTCACAATTGCAAAGACTGAACATTTTTCTCTAATTATATCCATACAAAGTTGTAACTTCCATAACTGTTAGTGACAAAATATTCGTTTGAATAAAAAGAAATAAAAGAATGTTTCGTAAAAAGCTGAAATTATAAATCTCAAAATCAAACTCATTTTCCAATGTCGATATATTGTAACTCGAGCAACTTATCTCCCCATCCATTCTTATTCCACCGAGATAAAATCTGTCAATCAAAAAGAGCGTTACGAATCGGACCGCCAAACCCGCGATCTCCTCTTTTCCCCAGTCCCGCATCGACGAGATTATCGCATGACATGTTTACGTTTCGCGGTATACGTAGCGTGAAAGGTTTTAGTTGGATAAAGGGATATTCCGACATTTTAAAAATGTTTCATAAAAAATAAGATAACATTTTTTAATCCAATCAATATTTAAACAAATAGAATAATACATTTTAAAACTTTTATTTAAAAAAAGAAAAGTACATTTTTATATCTATCTTCCTTTAAAAGGCAGAGTGTAAAATTATTAAATGTTCCATTAAAAAATAACTTTTTTTAATTTTTTATCTTTTTTTTAATCTTTTAAATTTTCTATGTAAAATAAATAAAATGAAAGTTTTTGAATATTCCATTAAAGAAAAAGAATTTCAACATTTTTTAAACTTTTTTAATAATATTCATTTTTTATAATTTACATATATATTTAATAATTTTTTATTGTACAAATTGCATTAAAAAAAGGTTTGTTATGTTCGCGATGACAAAGCTATTTTCAACCGGGAAGTCAGGACCGTAACTCAGGGTGGTTCAAGGCGACGCGCGAGATTTAGGCGCGCAGGAAGCATAACTTATCTCCTGTCGTTGTTTTTTCTCCCGAACGCTGTCATTTGAATGCGAACAACAGTTAGGATAATCAAGGTCAGCGTACACGTAACGAAACAATACGCGATTTCTGCCGAACAGCCGAGATTGTGTATTCGTGATATAATTGCTAATCGCGCCGGATAACGCCTGCTTATTTTACAGTCAGGTAGAAGCGACTTGTCGGCCGACATAATTAAAACGTATCGCGATTTAACGGATTACCTGTATGTTCGCACTAATCAAAAATAGAATTTCAAATACTTGCTGGCGTCGTTACACAAAACAGATTGTTCAGATTGCGTCTGATACTCTCGTATTTAGAAGTCAGGAATCCTTTAATTTAAATACAATCACAACATAAAAAAAAATATTAAAAAACAGAAATGTAGACCACAAAGCACGTGAGCATTGCTAAAATGAAAAAAGTGACCTTTTTTTCAAAATATTTCAATTCTCTAATAGCGCAGAATATTTTCTACATATTTGAAAAAAATGTATAGAAAATATATAAATATTTAATGTCACATAATTACCATTAAGAAAATATTTAATACACATTTTTAAATATGTACACCATATAGTAAGTAGAAAATATTTTTATTTATTTATTAAATATATTACAATATTTTGTACTTATTTTCTAAATTGGGCATTCAAATATGTTCTAAATATTACAAAAAAATATTTTTTATTATTTACTAAATATTATGCATTATTAGGGTTACAGTGTCATAGGTATCCAAACTAAATAGTTTCCGCATTGCAAATAAGACTGATAGTTTTATATACATATACATAAACATTGAATTACTAAAGGTACACATATGGTAGATTATATTTATATACGTGTGCGCGAATGATATATGATTATGGATAAATGCATGTGGACAACAAATGTCTACAAGTGATACGTCGCGGGAACACGTAGTGTCCGATGGTTTTTTTTTTCGTTGTTCGCACTCGTTTTTCATTCGAACGAAAGAAACCTGGCATCGACAGTACAATGCGTCGAAAAGAAACAAGCCGTTCGGAAGAGAAAGGCGTAACGAGGAGCTATCGCCATAGCAGAGGACATTGCACGAGGAATGCGTAAACAGGCGACCCGGTACCTCCGTAGAGACTCTAATATTCTAAGCACAGTGCGCGTACGTTCAACCGCACGTTTATATAACGCGCCGCGACACCGAAACTCTTTCAGCAAAGCAACATTCTTGTTCTTTGTCCAACAGACGACCTACGCTGCTGAAAAACCGCTTTGCCAATCATTTTTGCGCATTTCCGACCCAATTTGCAACGGGAATGCAAAACGCGGGCTTATTTTACCCGAATCTGTTTTACCGACTGATGGTAAATGTGACGTATTGTGGGAATTTCTGGGACAAATGGATTGCGGGGGATGAGAGGAACGTTTTCCGGAAGTTTGGGATGGATTGAACGTAATACCTGTTTTACCATCCGTCGGTAATTTGAGAAAGTCGTAAATTCGGATACGAGGACTAATTATTGACAAAGGTACCGCTTTTAGAGGCGATTAGGTCGAGTAACTGTTTTACCATCTGCCGGTAGTTTTCCGTCTTCCCCTTAAATTGTCTGGCTACGTGACTTTTGCGACGCGTCAGAGCGGAAAATGACACCGCGGTGGGAGATCGCAAAACGCGGCTCCCGCTTCGTGCCACGTAACTCCTTTCCGCGGTCGCACTAATTTTACCCGTCCGCGAGCCGACTTAATTCCGGCCGCAATTTCCAAGTCAAAATTCAGTCTTTTTTGTCGTCCTGGTGTCATAGTGGGCACGCAAATAAGCATTCAATTTGCCACGAAGTGGAATGCAAGATAATAAAGCAAAAACATGTTGACAATTACGGTTCATGATAATGCGTTAATAATAGCACGGTGTATTATGCGAGTCGCGGAGCAGGTGTTGTTACGAGATCGCAGTTGAATTCTCCGCGATTTTATTTGAAATTGACGCTAAAACATAAAATATTGTAGGTCGGTATTGCTCTACCTTACCGGCACGACATTATTAACCTTAAAAAAATATAACTCTGTTTTACCGACAAATACGTCATTCGATGTTGGAGTTTGAAGTAAAAAAAATAGTATGTAGGTTATACTCTACCTTACCGACATGCTACGAACATTATGAACCATAAAAAGTATAACTCTTTTACTGTTTTACCGACGAAAGACGTTATTTGATATAGGAATTTGAATTCAAAAACATAGTTGTAGGTTGTATCCTACCTTACCGACACGGTACGTAATATTAACCTTAAAAATATAACCCTGTTTTACCGACTCTGAACAGTATTCTGTATTGGAATTTTTAGATCTAAAATGTAGTATGTCGGTAATACTCCACCTTGCATGATGAATGTTTGTAACTAAAATATTTGGGGTTATTTCTTAATGAGATCGTAATACTAAACAGATTCTGTTTTATTGCTCGGGAATAGAGCAATAAAAATGGCGGTAATTCGAAAAATGGTAATAAACTTTGCGAAAAGCGGAAAATGCCAGTCGCTGGAAGGAATGTTTGGTCGTGCGACACGACATAATCGCGGGTCGCGTGATTCTCAAGACATTTTCTCCACACGTAGGTAAACGTGCGAACATATACCGACGAAAAGGTCTCGGAACTCATTGTTATTTCGCCGTGCGAGTCCACGAAACGTGACGATGATCCCACCTTAGAACAGAAATCAAATTTCGGGAATTCGATATTCCTTCAGATAAAATGTCCTTAACCTTTTAAAAAGCGCCATCTACAAATGCGGTCCGAAGTTTCTCATAAAAATTAAAGCAGAGGGAGGAATCTAAAACAGTTTTGAAAAATACTGTAAAGTGGTTCTGAGTCGGTTATAGAAATGATTTGATTTCAATCGATAATATCATGTAAGATAATTCATGCAAAGCGCAGCCGGTTAAATAATATTTATCAAATTACGCAATTGGTCAAACGAGTCCCACCGAAGGTCACGACATAACGGGATCATCCGCAGGATGTTTTAAATCTCGAAGTGTGTCTATCGACTAACAGATTTCGCCTAGCCTGTTAACGTAAGCCGATTGTCCGTAATTCTCGCGCTCTACTTGCGGGCGTCGCGTATAGATGGCCACCCGGCGATGTTCCATTTTTAAGCACTTCTTTACTAGAGTATTTGCGATTTTTTTTATTTCGCCCAATTTTTTCTTAAAAAAAAGAATAAAAACAAACATTAAAAAAATAATTTAAATTAACTATATTCGGTTTTAAAATAAATCCAAATAATTAAAAAAAAGTTACTTTCATCTAGTGACTTTTCGATTATGCAAAATTATATAAAATTCCACTATCGCTCGTCGCGTTGCGTTTTAAGTCGTTATATGCTCAACTTGTTTTTCGCCCGGAGGCTTTAAATAACGCTGTTGTCGCGATCGCGCGGCTTATTTTTGATATCTAATAATGTTTGCGCCGGTGCGCGCTCGCGATAGGTCATCCTTACAAGAGCAACCGGCCGGCTACGTGAGAAACGCACCGTCCGCGTTTCTATATTCGTATAATGCAGTTTGTTGCCTCGTTTAGAACGTTACGACTTATGAATGTCAATTTGAAAATTGCAGAATACAAGATGGCGGAGAGTGATTGTTCAAATCGTGCCGGATTCCGGTAACATCCGTTTCTCATTTTTTTTTCTCTTTGAGGTGATATAACAACAAAGTCATTTTTAAGCAGTGAATTTAATGGTTTTATAGTTAAGTTTAAATTGAAATTCAAATTCTCGCGCCAAAAATGGCGGATGGTTGGATGTTATTGTGGCGGCAATAAGTTTGAATTTGAAAATGGAAATCAAAATTTAAATAATTTTTTTTACTATTCATATTTTTATTAATATATATAGAATACGATCAGAATGTAGACTTACAATCGAGGTTATTGAATAAGTTCGAAGTACTTGTACATTTCTATATACAATACACGCTTATTATAACATATGTTTGGTGTGTTTTAGTATGAAATTGCATCAGTATGGAATTTTAAAATGAAATTTTGCTTAGTTGAGTTAGTGGTGGGAAAATCTTTGGTTTAAAATTGTTATTTACAATAATAGCAAATGAAATTCTGAGTAGAATTAAAAAATGTAAAAAAAACTTAAATTGCAATTCTCCATTTGTATTAATTAAAAATCAAATTGGCGGGAAAATTCAAATTATATATTGAGTTCATTGTTTCCAAAAATCAAAATGAAAGAATGAAAATAATGTTTACAAATAGGAAAAATATTGTTTAAAATTTCTCTTTTTTCAATTCCAAACAGTATAACAGTAGGCTGAAAGAAATGGCGGAAAATTGGAAAAATTTGAATTTTACTAGGAAAATGCAACTATCATAAATATTGCGCTATTCGCGACATCGCGTTACATAATGTTTTCCGAGCACGTGACTTTCGCAACGCGACGCAGCAAAGATATGTGCTTTATCTTTTCGACTTGGACGTATTTGAAGACTACATTGTGTACCGCGTTTTGCCGGGAAACAAAGAGAATGATAAAACCCGTATTCGCGCTATGCAAAGTTCGAGACACTTAAGCTCCCGAGCCATGTTTTTTCTACGACGCGATTCTTTGCACATGAGCAATTCTGAGATTTATTCTGTTTGCCCGGAAAAATGCTTGTAAAGTGCAACAAATTTCAAGTTTATTGCCAGTGCTTTCAAACTGGACGAGAATACGCTTTTTTCTGTCGGTAGTTTTTTCGTAATTTTATTAAGCTACCGCGAAAAGTTGTCAAAGTTTATTTGCAACATTTTGGAACGAACTCAAAATTTGTATTCAAAATTTTGTTTACACATTATTTTAAACATGTTTTTGTTGAGTTTGTTGGAATGCGATTTAATGAATTTAATTAGGTCTTTGAGTAAAAGGAAAAAAGTTAAACGATTCGATTAGTAATGCAAAAAGTGCAATTAATAACACTTGTAATAATTTAAATGACGCGACTCTTCGTGCAGACTTTTTGCAATAAAACTGACGGAGTTGGTTTATTTATAACCAGAATTGCATCTTACGTGGAGAATTAACCGGCTATGTTCGTCATCGTGTTTTATTTTCACATTGTCTTTGAGGAATTGACATTTAAATGCCAACGTGGCAACGAGCGGGTTCTGTCATTGGTCGCGCCATCTAAAAACGAAAATACGAATTTTCGGCACAAAAGCTGACCTTTTTTCACCCATTTATTTTGCTCGAAAACATAAATAACTTAAACTAGAACGAAACATGAACGAAATTCAAATATTCGAATTCCTTGGCAGCTTAAAAACGACGAGTTTTCTTTTCAAATTGGCGCCAAAACTAACAAACAAAAGGTACAATTTAAAATTTTGAATTTCCCGCCAATTAAAATAACTTGGGTAATAAATTCGAAATGTGGCGCGAAACTAAAGTTTTGATAGTATTTTTATATATTTGGTTCTATAAAGATATAGATTAAAAAAAAACGCAAAATGGACATTTTAATGGAATTCAAATTGGCGGGAAATTCAAAATATTAAAATAATATGAACTCAAAAAATGTGATAGTTCAATGAATAATATTTAAATCTTTTGAAATGGGAAATTGATCGCTGTGATTCACGTGTTGCGAAGGCATCGATCTTTATCGCGGATTATTTTCCCCCTTATCAGACGCAAGTGGATCAAGGCTAAATTTCATTTAGACGCGCGAGATTCGTGCAAACGAACCCGCAGCGTTTAGTTTTTTTTCTTCCCGCGTGCAATTTCGAGTCGCACTTTTTGACGTGATTCGAAGAAAATTCTCGTCGAAGGCCAAGTCAATCCGAAGGTTGCGTTTGTTAGAACAATCGAGAAAAGAAAAATATGACGCATTTTCTCGTAAAACTACAATTCTAACTCGATGCTAAGATTCCTTGCAGAATTAAAATTCCAATTTCTCGTCGATCCGCATTCTCCTCTTTTAAGTGGAACATAACCTAAAATAAAATGAAAGCACCCAAACCCCAGCCGAGGAATTCAGTTTTAGTTTCTTTTAGTCGAATTTGGCTTTTTAAACTTGCGTTTTCACAAATTTGATCCAGCGCTACCTGGTGGCGAATATTTCAAATTAAAACGTAAGGAAACGTTTGGGATTATTTAGGGGTGATGGGTTTGAAATAATTAAAAAATGCTATGTCAGTTTAACTGACTCAAATTTGGCTTCTTAAATACCAATTTCGACAAATTTGGTACAGCGCCACCTGGTGGCGAATGATTCAAACTGACGAATAAAGAAAATTCTCAGGTTATTGAGGATTGATTACTTTTTTTAAACTAAAAAATCCTACTAAAATATAATTGAGGCAAATTTGGCTTCGTAAATTTAAATTTTGGTAAATTTTGTACAGCGCCACCTAGTGGCGAATGTTTTAAACTGACGAATAAAGAAAATTCTGAGGTTATTAAGGAATGATTGCTTTTTTAAACTAAAAAATCGTACTAAAATATAATTGAGGCAAATTTGACTTCGCAAATTTAAATTTTGGTAAATTTAGTTCAGCGCCACTTGGTGGCAAATGTCTGAAACTGACGCAGATGTTTCATTTGGTAAAATGATAAGGTTATTTTGGAGTAATCGGGGTCTCTTGTGATTGGATTGAAAGTTAACATTTAGAAGGATTAGTTTATCGATTGGGATTCGGCTGATTGACGTAAGAGTGCGTGCATTTTTTCTGCCTGAACGGAGTGCAATCAACCCGAGCGCCAGCACATCGCACTGTTACGCCAGTCAGCAGAAAACCTTGACTTT
Source organism: Ceratoteleas bidentatus (assembly GCA_022817645.1). Classification (NCBI taxonomy): domain Eukaryota; kingdom Metazoa; phylum Arthropoda; class Insecta; order Hymenoptera; family Scelionidae; genus Ceratoteleas; species Ceratoteleas bidentatus. Next base: position 30,792 of record JABFPB010000403.1, read on the forward strand.
ATTGCGGTACGACGGCACCGTGTACCACCGTCCTTTCCCTTTCCGTTGCACGTCTCCTCGCCACTAGTTACACGCGGATCCACGCTCGTCATCGCTATCGGACAGTTGTCAATGCTGAATAACATTTTTTCCGTTTCGAGAAAACACCGAGAAAAACTTCTTAGTTTAATGGAAACCCGTTTTTAACGATGTTCCTAACCTATATTCGAGGTTATGTAGAGATTGCGAAATAATTCGAGTGAAGAATAATTTTTATAAAATCATTTTCATTTTTTATGAAGGATTCCTCCTTAAAAACTTAACCTCAAAAATAAAAAAAATGATTTTTTAAATTTGGAAGCTTTTGTCTTTCAAAAACTTGAAAAATTCACTTAGATGGCGCTTCTATCGCTAACAGATGGCGCTCCTATCGTCAACAAAAGAACCTAGATGGCGCTCTGTCCAACCTTGAAAAATTCAGTCCCAGGCAACTTTTTTCGCGATAAACGCCGAGATATTATCAATTATCCGCACCGGGCAATTATCCTTTTTTGTTGCATGGTTAGATGGCGCTGGCCGAGCCCTGGCAAAAACGCTCGTGAAATCTCGAGTGCGTTGTGAATCGGGCTGCCGGTAATTCGTTTCCTTTGAATAATGCTGGCGCGTATATCGCGGCACGATCGCGGCTGCCGCACAAAAAGAGGAAAACAACGTCAGAGACTTCCTCCGGAGATCTACTTTAATCGCGAAATATCGTCTCCTTATGTAGATTGCGCGGTCGGGCGCAAAAATACGCGTTAAACTAAGTCGCGAGCAAAAGTAAATAATCACTTTGTGATTAAAATGGGGTTTAACGGCAAATGACGAAAAACAAAATTTAATGTTTGATAAATGTTAAAAAGCACGTCGGAACCACTTATACCCTGCGGAAATCTACAGTAAATCACTAAATACAAATACATTTATCAAATAAATATTTAGTCTATTCGTGATTTAATCTCACACCGAGAAAAGTAATTCGTAAAAGCTACGGAAAGTTCGTACTCTTTACGATATATATCGTAAAAGTTGCGAAAAATTCGTGCACTTTACGACATATATCGTAAAAGGTAGGAAGTTTTCGTAGCTTTTACGAATTAGTTTTCTCAGTGCTTAAAATATATGCTGCAAATCGTTTATATTATTAACTTATTACAGAAGGTTGAATATTTTAAAAAATACCAAAAATGATATATTTTAATTTTGTCTGAATGTTCCTTTAATGGTAAAAGTCTGAAAAAATTACAAAATTATCCTTGTAAAAGCGGCTTTATTTTAGATTATTCATCCGATTCATCTTTATAAAAATAAAAACGCACTTCTAAAAAAAATTGAAAATTGAACATTTCAATGTTTTAATCAATGTTTTTGCCATCGTAAAATTCTGAAAAAATTACAAAATCATCCTAAAAAATGCGATTTCTTACAAATTTTTTTGCAGATTTTCATATACAGCGGTTCAAAAAATTAATACTCGATTTAAAACATATTGAACATTTCAATTTTTCTGCGAATTCTCGCCGCAATAAAATTCTGAAAAAATATTAAATAAAGCAGCTTAAATCACAATTCCTTATCATATATATCTAGCAACTTGACTGCTAATATGTCTCCATCACTTTCCACCAATTTTTAATACACCAATCTACCAATTTTACCATGAAAGATAACGAACGAAATTTCTCGAACGTCTGCCGCGCGTTTCCAAATCCACGTCGATTCGCCGAAACGTCTGCAGCGTCGTCGAGGAGGCACAATTAATATGTAATAATAACCGGGCGGCGCGCGCGCGCTCTCTCGTCTTGGCTCGAAATAAATCCAAAATTAAATCGGCGATTGCGCAACGCCCGAGGCACAATCTAATCTGGCAACGCGCGCGCGACTCTTTGGCGAAAAAGAGCCAATGAACTTGAGTGACCTGAAAGGTGTGTGTGTGTGTGTGTGTGTGTGTGTGTGTGTGTGTGTATGCGCGCGCGATCCGCGACGCTTTACGTGTGTGACGAAATAGTTTGTTGTTCGGGTTGTTGGCGCCGTCGGCGGGGAAAAATTTGAAATCAATTCGTCGGCCTTGTCGCGCGGAGAGAAACTTAATTGCTCGCGCAACGCCGGCCACCTTCGTTCGATGTTCCGAAACGACGACCGAACATGATCGGTTTCTATTTTAAACGAACATGTTCGGATTGATGCGATGTTGCATTGTACTGCATCATGTTTGGCGAAAACATGTTCGATTGTTGATGCGCAAATGTAAAAATCATATATTTTGAATTTGGAAACGATTTGTTAAATGATATTTTGTTAAATGAACATGTTCACATTTTATAGTTACTGGACATGTTTGGAGTATTTCTAGACATGTACAAATGATATATCTACGTTTATATATAAATTGGAATATGAACATGTACCAACATTTTTGTTTGTAACATTATCGGGCATTTTCATTAGTGAACATGTTCTATAAACATGTACTTTGAAAATGTATAGTTATATTGGCGTGGACAAAATACTTAAATACTTAAATATTTCCAGGTTGGCACTAACATGTTTACTTGCTTGGGCAAGTATGTTCAGGGATGTTACGATTTGTTCAAAATTGTGGAGACATGTTTTAAATTTAATTAAACATTTTCCGGCAAGATTAAGACATATACGGACATGTTCAATATTTAATCAAGCGTGTACGGACATGTTTGAAATTGACTAACCTTTACGGGCATGTTTGAAATTGACTCTAACATTTACGGACATGTATGATATTTGCTGTAACATTACGAACATGCATGATATTTTCTCTAACATTTCCGAACATGTTTCGAGAATTACGACATGTTTAATATAAAATGACTATATTTGTGTCTCAAAATTAACACGATCTATAATAAATGTTTTTTTGAACTTGTTCCCAGAAACATTACAATCACATCCTCCCAACATGTTCGCGCAACCTACATTTTTCATAATTTAAATCATTGACAGTTACATGTTCCCTTACTTTTTGCACTTAAACATGTTCATTAGAGTAATGATTCGAAGTCCCAAACATGACCAATAACATATTTTCTCATCGAACATGTTTTCACACGAATATAAAAAAATGCCCAGTATAAATTTCGTGGCAAAGTACTGCCGATCTGCCAGCGCCCGAAAATCGGTTCCCTCGCGATCCGGCCGAGCGAGTCGCGGGGCGTTTTGCCCGAACCGAGCAAAACGCCCCGCGACGCGAAATACCACCTGCGCGTGAACCGTGAGAAATGCCTTTCGCTGAAATCGTATCGCCTGTTAATTATCGCGCCCGCGATCGCCGCTTGTCCGGTTTTATCCGGTTCGTTCTGTGCTTAATCACTGGAACTAATGATCGCAATTGAAAAAAACCGAACTTTAAAATGTATATCATTCGGCTAGGCGGAGTGTTTACCCGCCTCGTGTGCACAATATGAGCGCGGCACGTAATTGGATAACGTCGCTGCGTGTCATTACACGTCACTACCGGCAGGGGCGTTCGCGACATAATCGAGTTCTATGGAAACTGCAAAGGGCCGACTTTGCAATTATATTCGAACAATTTTCGGCAGCGCCATCTGTCGATGAACGGTGACGAATTTTCGAATATTCGAAACATGTTTGCGAACATTTGGACATTACGAACATGTCATCAGGTAGAATCTTTGTATTCGTAACGATGAAAAGTCCGGAACCCGATGAAATACATGAAAACATGGCGCAACATGTTGATGGATCTGATGAACATGTCGAACATGAAAAACATTTTAACATGTGCGTAAATGTCGATATTAGACTACTCAGTTTTTAAAAAAATAAGCGCGAAAATGTTCTTCGACATTCTAGAAGTATAAACATGTCCTTAGATATTTTTAAACATGTTCCTCGCAAAGAGAACATGTTTCTTCTTAAACATGTTCTCTTTGCGACCAGGTTCTTAAACATTTTCGAACATGTAATGTTCGAATGATATACATTTTCGAACATGTAAAGCTCGGGAAAAAGATGGAAACATGTCGACATGTTTTCCCGGACTTTAATCGGTTAAACATGTCGACATGTTCCCTTACAAACATGTCGGCATGTTTAACCGAAAATCTTAATGGAAGTAATTCAGTAAACACATCGTAAACCTCTAAACAAATAAAATTATCATGCAAAACAATGCAAAATCATCACCAAAACATAATGCGAGCCAAACTTTGCCAATTCCCCGGTGCACTGTCAGATTTCTCACCGCGCCGTAGTCGGCCGGACTCTAGAGTCGACATTTCGCTCTGTAAATTTATAATCCCCCCGATAAATTCGTAATAAAGTTCGCGTGAAATGCTTATAAACAATGGCATTCCGTCTGGCGCTATTGATTTTGCGCGGCGCAATGTCGCCGGTTGCTGTTTATAAATACGAAGGTGCGCGGCCGGTTCGCCGTCGCGAACGACCCGCCGGTATTTCATTTTGGCGCGAAATTCGTCGGCCAAGGAGCACGAACGCAAAAAGCTTCGTTGCGTTTGATTGGCTCGACGGCGTACGACATTCCATGCTAATTTTATTGCCGCGCGCACGCGAGCTCGGCCGATTTTTGCGCATTTCATCCGACAAAAACGGATTTTAATTATGCAGGCGCGAGGCCGCGGCAATTGCACAATTTCGAGCGAGAGAAAGGCCGATTTTTGGAGTTTGCGTCTGCAACGATTGAATGTAGCGTGATTTGTTGGGTCGTTGATATGAATGGTCGACAAGGTTATTCGGATGTCAGAGAACATGTTCTCCAATCACATTTCAGCTAAACCGTAAACAGACTTAAACATGTCTATAATCTCGAACATGTTTGGGCGAACATCTCTATTCTTTATTGCATACATAAAACATATTTTTATATGTTTCAGCGAATGTACACTCAAAGATCCCCAATTTGTCCAATTGAATATATGAGAATTTTCTAAACATGCCCATTGTTTGAAATCTAGAAATTCTAGAAAGCTAGAACATGTCTCAAAAATGTCTGGACATGTTTGTATAAACATGTTCGTCATAAAACATGTTTTATGACGTACATTAGAGTCTTACATTAATATGTTTACTATAATAAATAATGTTAAACATGATGGCGGAACATGTTCGATCATAGCAGATAACTCTAATTTTACGTCGGAGACATTCTCGTAGAAATGTCTCTAAAAACAGTTTGGACATGTTCAAATTATTACAACGAGAACATGTTCGGACTATAAGCCACAAAAATGTTCAGACTACAATATAATTAATTTAATCAGAAACGTGTCTGAAATGCGGAACATCTGAAAACATCTTTCGCGACATTATTATCGAACATGTTCAAACTTTACGAGAAACCTTTTCTTCATTTAGTCTCTATTTTGCGTTTAAGAAGATGTCTCGTATTTTTCGAATGGAATATTTCTGAATATTCGACGAAACCGTTTTCTTCATTGGACCGAAGAAAGCGAACAGCACACTCGATTGCGTCCGATTCTTCGGAGCAACTGTTGAATACATCGCGCGAAAACAATAACAACCGCATAACATGGCAATTGTGTTGTTGCTTTGCAGGGAAGTTGCGCGCATTTGTGCGGTGAACTGGAAGACGTGGCGGAGGTGGTGGACGCCGAGTCTGGCAGCGGAGGCTCCGCCTCCGGCTCTCCCAGTGAGTATTTGCATTACATCAAATTCGCCGGCGTAAAGCGTTATCGAGCCGATTGCTGCGACGAACCAAAACAACGTCGACGACGGTTTCCACCCCGCCCCTGCCTGCCCCGCTGTGACACCGATTTTTTCAGTCATCAGACCCCGAAAAGTGTCCAAACAAGCGGCGTATTGTATCGCGTCACTTTTCACGCGGATAACACTTTTTTCCCCACTTATCGAACACGTTCCAAATTATTACGACGGACTTTCATTTTTGCGTTGAAATTGTCAGTTTAAGTGGCGTGAGTCACTTGCAAACGGGATTGTTATGTATTGTTATGAATAATGGCATTCTGAAATGTTACACACGTGCGCAGTGATAAGTCTTCGGCAATGATAGCGGTTGTTGGGTGAAAAGTGTGCGTACTGAAACATGTTTTCTATGTTTGGAGTATTTACAAAACGTTGCACTTTCATTTTTATCGTGACACGACAAAATGGACATTTTTGGTATGTTGCAGGCTAGAAAGGATGTGATGTAGATGCAGAAGAAGTAACATGGTATAAATGACATTGTTGAAGACAAATGTCTCAGGATGATCATGCCAACACGAACATGTGTACATACATGTTCGAATGAACATGTCCACATGTTCGAACATGTCCACATGTTCGAACATGTTTTGAATATGTTCATTCAAACATGTTTGTGGATATGTTCATTCGAACATGTTTGTGGACATGTTCATTCGAACATCTTTTGAATAGGTTCATTCGAACATGTTTTGAATAGGTTCATTCGAACATGTTTTGAATAGGTTCATTCGAACATATTTGTGGACATGTTCATTCGAACATGTTTATGGACATGTTCATTCGAACATGTTTATGGACATGTTCGTTCGAACATGTTTATGGACATGTTCGTTCGAACATGTTTATGGACATATTCATTCAAATATGTTCATGTGAACATGTATATGGGCATGTTCGTGTAAACATGTGTATGGACATGTACAAATGGACATGTTTATTTGTAGATATTCGGATACATGCCCCAACGAATATATTCGTATTCATGCTTAAATAATCATGTTCATATGAACATTTGGATGAATATGGTTGTATACATGTCTACGTGAACATGTTTGTAGACATGTTTACGTGAGCATGTTTGTATACATGTCTACGTGTACATGTTTGTTTACATATCTACAAGAACATGTTTGTGTACATGTTCATATTTATGTTTTCAAGTATAACCACGAAGTCGCGACGTGATCGCAAACGTAAAGAACATGTTCACTCCGATTCCGACACGTTCGCCCCATCGAAATCAGTTCATTCCACCTGCCCCCGCTGAATGTCGCAACGAATATCTGATCCCAATAACCCGTTCGCGAATTTCGCCACCGACTCGATCACAACAGCCGCAACCTCGAAGAGCGTTCCAAATGACGAAACGCCGCGCAACGCCGCGCGTCGTTGTTTACAAACAAAATCGCGATCGCCGCGGCAAAAATTGGACCGGTCGATCCGCGACGGCGACAGTGATAACAACAACATCGCGTGTTCGCTACCTTCACGTACCGAAATAGCCGGCGACAAAATCGAGTTCGACGCGAAGAATGACAAATAAGCGAAAGTCATCGTCAATGGAACTCGGTAGTCATTGACTCGTCCGGTCCGCGAAACCTCGAGGAATTTAAAGGGCACGATCCTGCGTAGTATACTACGAGATTACACTACTACGCGATTCCCCCCCCCCCCTCCCCACCATACCCCGCCCCCAATGTCAACCTGGCGGAGAGTCCGAGGAACCGGTTTTCGAGGCGCGGAGCCGGTTTTTTAATGTACCCTGACGAGTTTTGGCGGAGATTGTTTTTTTTTGTGCACTTTAGGGAGTTGTAGGGAGCTTTTTATTGTTGGAAAATTGCGGGAATATTTTTAGGCAAAGTTGATTTGGGTTGTCTTTAGTTGTGGGGAATTTGGCGATTTGAGGTTTGGCCAAATATGAAAATTTTGCAATATTTGCAGCATTATATCGCAATTTTATTTTGCATCCAATCTATATGAACACTATACCGATTTCTACATATATGGGCAATTTTTGTACAAACTTATGATGTCATCACACACAATCAAAAAGGCATTCAGAAAATATATTACCAACACAAAATAACGACAAATCCAGTCGATCCTAATATTAAATTCCACGATTTCCGCCTAAAAATCTAACAAAGTTAACGAAAATCCCTAAACATTTGAAAACAATATTTTTTAATTTATCTAAATAAAAAATTTTAATAACTTTGAACAAAATCTTGTTAAAAAAACGAAATTCAATTTAAAAAATTTGTGAATGTTATAGCTACTCAAAAATCGAATATTTCGAAATGCAGCATCCGCTCACTCGGTACGAACGCGAGTCAGCGATTGTGGAATGCGCGGAGCAGGTGCCAAAGATAAAGCAGTACATCGCCTGATGTTCACGCTAGATACGCAAACGTGGTTCAACTTGGGAACTGAGCAGATGCGTGCCCGCGCGCCCCCATTCGGCGTTCCTTTGTTCGCAATGCCCAAAAACAAAGGACGTGATTATTTTCTTTTTTTCATTTATAAACAAACTTAACAAAATTGTCAACAAAAAAAAATTAAGAAATAACATTACAAAAGATGAGTACTTTACGAATTGTTTACAATAAAAAAAATCATTAATTTTATAATTTTTAAACAAAAAATAAACATTTCAATACTTTAAATATTTGAACAAAAAATTAAGGTTCAGTCAGATTTTTTTGGTCGATGAATAAAAGTTGTTTTTTGTGACAAAACTCGTTAAAAATACCTTACGTAACATTTCGCAAATAACAGGCTGTTCGGTCGTCGAATTGTTGATTTTTTCATAACCGACCTGATTAGTTGCATATCATATTGACTCGAAAAGCGCGCGGCGCCATTCAAGGAAACATCGGTGGAACGTAAATATTGAATATTAAAATCGACACGGCGCGCGCGCAATGAAAACCGAGTCGAATCCGGTCAAATTATTATTTATCACGGTCAACATTGTTAGCTGCAAAAATTGTTAAAAATGTTAGTGCGCGCGTTCTCTGTACCGCAAAAATCGGCCGCACTATTGTCCAGATTAATTGCGCTTGCGTGGAATAATACAAACTGCACCGCTGGATTTTATAACCCGACCTGTGCTCAGCCGGCCGGCCGGCTACGTTCGAGTTTTCATTGAAAAATAAAATGTTTCGAATTATATTTAAAACAAATGTCCATTATAGATCATGAAAATATATATATTTTAAAATAATACAAATAAAATATAATATTATATATATTATATAAATAAAAATAATTATATAAAAGTAGAAAAAATTTGAAACAATAAAAATAATTTTTTTCATTACTCTGGTCTCCCAACACGTATAAATCTTTCACCTTTTTACTAAAAAATAATTGTTATAATAACATTTATCAATGTTCAATAAATAGTATGGCATAGACAATTTACTATACCAGGGTGTCCAGCGAAATTTCAAATCAAAATTCCTGGCTAATTCCCGGTTTTTTTCTGAAAAATTCCCGGTTATTGAAAATGTATTTTTACTGTTTAGAAAACATGCAAACA
>JABFPB010000404.1:0-40032 GCA_022817645.1 Ceratoteleas bidentatus
AGAATATAGGATTTAAAAGATTCGTTCTTTATTTGAATACGATATTTTAGTATTTAACTATAAGATTGTATTTATATTGTTAGACATTTAGAAATTATGGTTATTTATAAAACCTTTCCAAGCGTTACACTTTTATTAATTTTTTTTTGTAATTGTGAGTTATTAAAATTAATATCACACTAAATAACAATTCACTATGAGTAAACATTATTACAACTTAAAAACTTTTGTTTTCAATACAACATTGTTAACATTGCATATTTTATTTAGAAATGTCTTTACATTATTATGTTTCTTTTAAAGTGAAAAATATAGTAAACATTTTCCATGAAAATGTAATTTTATTAGTAATTATTTCAAGTTGAACTAATATCTATCAGATAATTTTTAATAGACTTTTATTTTAATATTGGAAAATATTTTCCAAAGTCAATGTTATATTGATTTACAGTATTACCTTGTTTTATTACAATATTGAAAAAATACTGAACTTTTCACTGATCTTTACATTAATACATTTTGTTTTAAGTTAATATTAAAATTATCGACTTTGCAGTTCAATAATATACAAAAAATGTGGATAAATAATTTTGAAATTGAACTTTTTACAGGATGATAAGTCATATGATAAGTCATATTCAAAATTCCCGGTTTTTTTCGGTCAAAAATATCGTTTTGCTCTGGTCGCCCCAAATCACTTTTGCGCGCCACAATTTTTTAGACTTTTGGAAAAAAGATTTGTTCAACTTTTTGGAAGAGTTAATCCAATTAAATTTGGTAAAGCATTAGATTAATTTGTATTTCGAAAACTTATAAATTGCTTTAAAATACTTCGTGTAACGAAAGAGAATTCTACGAAACTTTAAATCTGGTTTATTTCGAGGCTTCTATTTAATTTGTCAAATTCCCAAGCATTTCGTCTGTTTAGAAGCTTGATACTAAATGCTAAAATTGCTGTAATTATATATATAGTGATACTGTCGATGTGTTTTAATGAAACTTTAACATAGAATATCTCGATTTCTACACAGACGAATTGTCTGAAAATTTGCCAAATTAAATAATAACCTTGTAAGAACCCAACTTTAAAGTTTCATTAAATTCTCATTCTGTGTTAAGTTAATATTCATAAATAATGAACATAGCTGTTGTTTATTTGAATAAACCTGAAAATTTAAACTCGATTATTTCCAAATATTTTTTTCGATAATTTCTCAACATAAAAAGCTCCTGATACACGATTTTTATTCTATTTCGACTTAATTACTACGGATATGTTCGGAATCTAATGGAAAACGAATCTGTCAGATGGAAATTTGATTTTTTGAGAATTAAAAAAGTTAAACTTATAAATGTAAACAAAAACTGATACAAAGTACGTTTCTGTTAGGCCTTTTTTAAGTTCCTGCATATAATTGTGGATTGCTAATAAACGAAACATGATATAAAAAATCCGTCTGACAGATTTATTCTTTATTGGTACCTGAACAATTTTGAAAATACCCTACTTTTCATTGTTTATTAACAATATCATGGCTTGTTAGTAATTTGTTTTTAAATCGACTGAACTTTTGTTATCTCATTGCAACTATCATTTGTTGCAATCTATCAATATTTTGCTAAAAGTTGAGAAACAAAATTTTATTTCATTTTATCAGTCTTTAATAAATTGAATCGAAAAATGCCAATATTAAAACAGTGTTATAATTCTTTGTACTTCAATAATGTTTGCAATTCTCTAACAATTCTCCAATTTCCCTTTGCAAAATAAAAAAATCCCTTCTACGGAAAAAATCAGCCTAAACCGTTATTTTTAAATCAATACTGCTATATTTTTTATAGTATTCCCTAATATTTGTCAATATTACATACACATTTTATTTCTCTTAATCTCTGCTGCACTTCTGAATGTTTACAACGCATTTAATACATTTTTAGAATAACATTACAGAAACATTAAAATAATCATTTCAAAAACATTTCTTATCAATCTTCCTCTTAGTCTTTAAACCTCTTTAAAACCCATTATAAATATAAACATACTAATCTTCCAGAAATACTCCAAGTCCTTTTCTTAATTATTCATTAAATTTATTTTTACAATTTTATTTTACTCATACTAATATTCACAAGGCCCAAAAAAATAAACAAATTCACAAAAAAGGGAATTTATTATTCAATAAAGGCACAAATGGAAAAACAAGAAAAAAAGATCAAATTCAAAAAAAATTCATTTGAGGGATTTTTCAAATCCCCCAAATTAAAAAAATTAAAATTTGAGGGATTTTTCAAATCCCCTAAATTTCATAAAATTCAAATTTGGGGGATTTAAAAAAATGTCCAATCCTCCAAACCCCCTCCCCCCTCAAATTCCGAACCAACACCCCCCTCCTTAAGTCAACAGCCCCGTTTAAATCCCCGCGTGCTTCGGGCCCCTCCCGGCAGATGGCGCGCGCCGCGCCGGATCATTATCATTTTAAAGGTTTCTCCATTTTCGACGCGTTTGCTGTCTGGTCGGGCCTTTTGTTGTCATCGGCTACGTTTGCACTCGGTTCGTCGGTTCCGCGCCCGGGCGAGGTGCCCCGATAAAATCGCTCGGACGCGTCCGGAAGCACCCGCCTCGCAGCGCCACCATGGTCCCGGGGGGAGAGCGCCGCTGAGCACGACGCAATGCCGTAGCGCCGTCTCCACAGAAACACAGGTTAGACACGGCTGTAACCCACTTGTCGCGACGAACCCGCGGGTACCAGTGCGGGGGGCGCGGACCTTTCTTTTGGACCAAAGGGCCTTCGAGTGAATGGGGAAATGGGATGCATTTCTCACTTTCATTTATGTGTTCATTTGTACACAGATTGTTTGTGTCAGACTCACTGATTTACAACAGTTTATTTACCTGGGAAAACATCTCATATGGTTAGAAATTTCCCATATTTCACATAAATTCTCATTGAGAAATGTCAGTTTCATAAATGACAAGTCATATGAGATTTTTTGGGTTGGGTTTCAATGTTATTTTATAAAAGAAATTTTCGATGTTTTATGTCAAAAAATGACCCTATGAAAAAATCGTGTGAGATTCCTGTATGAGATCTCAATTCGCATTAGATTTTAGGTTAGTTCTCATATGAGAAATGAAGTCAATTTCGAATCTGAGAATTCTTACAAGTTTTTTTTGTAGGGAAAAATTGTTTTCATAGATAATTTTTTATATATATAGATTTAAGGACTGATAAAATTATTTTTGTTTTTGTTAATGACCGATTTTAGTCTCAATCAGACAATCACTAAAGATATGGTGTTTTATTCTCTGATTGAGATTAGATTAAAATCAGTCATTAACAACAGGAATAGTTTATAGTTTCTGATATAAATACTGATTTGCCTATTTTTTATGTCAGTACGAGTAAAACGCAGGTAAATGTTGCTAACCGGAGAAATGGAGAGGAAGATCAAACTCAAGACTCTCAACAGTCACATAACTTGCAAGATATGTCGGGGTTATCTGATCGACGCGACCACCGTCACCGAGTGCCTACACACCTTCTGCAAGAGCTGCCTGGTCAAGCATCTCGAAGAAAAGCACACCTGCCCCACTTGCCAAATTGTCATACACCAGTCCCACCCTCTGCAGTACATCAGCTTCGATAGGACAATGCAGGATATTGTTTACAAATTGGTTCCTGATCTTCAACAGAGTAAGAATCCTCATATTTTTCATTTTCCAATTTATTTACGTCCAAATTTTGTCATTTTTCAAATACTTTTGGTGGGATTTGAACTCTCGTCTCTCAGGTGTCTATTTGGTACCTTTGCCTCTTTGGCACAAACTCTTATTTAATACTTTTAAGTCATAAATCAAGTTAGAATAATTTTTGGGGTATTTAAAGAGTAAAAATTAATGGTTTCACTGCCCTGCAGATGAAATCAAAAGAGAGAGGGAGTTCTACAGAGCCAAAGGGATGCCTTGTCCGAAAGATATTCTTCCAAACGCTGGCGAGGTTGAGGAGGAGAAGACCACGGCTGATGCTCATGCGGAGTCTGATTATCACAGAGCTGATGAACAGGTAAGGAATATCTCCAGAATAATGAACTTTTATAAAAGTCAAGTTGGAAGACCAGTTGGAATTCACCAAAAACCTTTTATATTTCGCAGGTCAATGTTTGCCTGGAATGCATAAGCACCAGTTTAAAGACGCTTAAGAGGCGATTCATAAGGTGTTCGGCACAAGCGACCATAACGCATCTTAAAAAGTTTATAGCCAAAAAAGTTTTAAATGGAGTTGAGAAATATAGAGATGTAAGTATCTGCTGAATTCTTGGAAATAGTAAAAAACGTACTATTTCCATACAAATATTTTTAGTAATTTTAATATATATTAAGTAAAGCAAATGGGACAAAAAATCATAAATTAAAAATTAATTAGTTAAACAAATGTTTGTTTTAACTAATTAATTGAATATAATAAAAAATAATGACGAAAAATTAAAATTTAACGCAAAAATGCTTTTTTCAGATTGATATTTTATGTAACGATGAACTATTAGGTAAGGACCACACGCTGAAGTTCGTTTTCGTCACGAGATGGAGGTTTCGGGACCCACCCCTGAGGCTGCAATACCGACCGCGGATAGACTTATAAAATCGAATTAACAACAGCATTTCCTTTATTGTTACCAGTTCCGTTTGTCCACCCCAATTGTACTTATTTCGACCTATTTTTACGAAAAATCCGGGTGTACTGGTCCCATTCAATGTAATTGAAAAAAAACCCTTGAATCTCACGATTGCCAACCGGCAATGCTCGAGAAGTACACTCGGGCTGGAAAATTTTTGCCCAAAGCGCTTTGAGGGTCTTGTTAGTTTTGTTTTTCGAAAATTTAACCCCATTTTGGCAATCATGGACCAACTAGCGAATTTGCAATATTTGTTGTACAATGCTGGCAAAAGGTCGATAAAGTTTGGCTAAAGAGGTTCTAGTTTGATTTGTTTTCTGGTGAGTTTTGCATTGAAAATGTCGCAACAAAGCTTTTTCAAATGAAATTGGATTAAAAGTTGACTGTATGGAAAACTAATTTCTCAAATGCTCAAATTTATATGAATTTGAAAAATTAAGAATAATTCAAATTAAATCTCAAAATTGCAAAGAAATTGTTCAATTTATTTACAATTTTGAGATTTTTCTATACTAAGAAATGTTTAAATAATCGCAAATGCTGAAAATGAAATTATTTGCATTGACATTTTCATACCTTAAAATCCTTTCTTTTGATTTTTTTGTCAAAGGAGTTTATGTCAGAACCTCCTTAAACATTGTATATTATGTTTACGATATATACAAAATCAGCTGTTTGAAGTTTTTCAAGAATTAATTTTTTAATATTCATTATCGCGCACCTTTTGTCAGCATTCATTTCTTGAGTAATTGTTTTAATTTATTTGCGCTATTATTCATCATTACGTTACATTGGACGAAATTTTAGACTTAAGAGAAGTGAAGATGAGTTTGCAATGAAGTGTTCACGTTGACCGACGTTGTTGCGATTTGCATTTGCAATTAAGTAATATAAGACTAAGCTATGTATTTATTTGAACGAAAAAAACTGAGTCGAATTGATTCATTGGTTCAATTCAATCAATAGATCAATTCAGTTGAAGGTAAGTTTGATGATTTCGTTGAATGATTTTTTCATTATGATGAATTTAACTATAAATGAAATTGAATAAAAATTCAATTCTTTAAATCAATTTAATTTAGATCAATTGAATGTAAATTTAATTCAATTGGATGCAATAATTCAAATAAATCAATTTAATTGAATCAAGTCATTCAATTTACTCAACTGATTTTTTAGTTATGAATTTAATTAGAAATTAAATTGAATAAATTTAAATTCTTTAAATTAATCTATTTAGATCAATTGAATGTAAATTCAGTAATTCAATTCAGTCAATTAGAATTATGCAATTGAATTCAATATTATATTGATTTAATATCGATTTAATATTGATTTAATTGAATGCAAATTGATATTATTATAGAACTGAATTGAAATTGTTGATTTACACGAGTTTCTGACATTGATATATACAATTGAATCGCAAACAAGTCGTGCAACGACTTTTTATATCAATCGATATCAATTGACGTACTGATTTAACTATTATTTATCAGTAGTTTTGCTCAACGATTACGAAATTGTTCGGATAGAATGCATTTTGTAATTGAATTCGTTGCCCTTCTTCATCCAAAGATTTATCGACGAAGGTTTGAGCAAAATGAAAAAATAAAATAATAATGAATGAAGAGGAGGGAGAATGTCGGTTTATCGAAATGTACATATTTAATAGGTTTGAAGTAGTGGTATGAAAAAGCTTATCTGATGAAAAGTGTATTATTATAAATTATTGAATAAATATGTTTTGTACACTATAATTACAGTTTTCTGTTTATTTATTCTTTTTTAATTTATATTTTCAAACAAAAAAATATATTCCCAACATCCAAGCAAATTTTTTTAGTGAAAAAAGGCTTAGATATTTCAAATTAATATTTAATAAAAATATGAATTTGGATTATCTAAGCCTTTTTAATTCTATATAAAAAAAGAAAAAATATATATTATTAATTTCTTTGTAATGAATAATTTTTGTTTATAATTTATTTGATCATTTCTTGTCTGAAATTAATTTGAGTTTTTTTCTTATTTGATTATATAAAGAAATGTACAATTTAAATAAATGTAAATGATAAAAGTAACTTTGAAAATTTTTTAACTGATTGTCACTTAATTTATCATTTTAATTACATATTTTTCTCCATTTTATGGAATATTGGACATTTTATGAAAAACAAAACAACGTTGAAATCTTAAACAAGTTTAACCTAAAATAAAATTGTTTATTTTCTTACAAATTTGTTGATGTTTGGTAAAAGTTTTTGATTATTAATTTTCTATTATCTTTGTAAGATTTTGGAAATTCTGCGAAAAGATTGTTTACATTTTGTCAAAATACGATTTCCAGGTAAACGTAAAGAAAAACTCACCACTTTTGAGGGTTTTGAGGATACCATCCTAATTTCTCAATTTGCGTCCGACGAAGAATTCCACGTTTTCCAAAGTGCACAAAATGCGATGAAATGTAAAATGTTGATTTCAGAAAGCAAACTTTGATGGTATTTAAGAATGCATTTGTCCCTGCGATTCTTGTTTTGAGAGTAGGAAACAACTGAACTTAACAATCTGGAAACTTTCTGCTCTTTATTTTGTTTCGCTTTTATCTCGCAAGATTCATCGTAAAATAACCTGAATTTTGCATCTTTATTTGCAAAATTATTTTCCAAATAAATAAAAATGAAAACACAAACGAGCATTTCATTTTTCCGCGAATTTCAGGATTTTAAAAAGAGATTCCAGGAAAATAGACTCAATGTAAACATAACATCGAATCTGCATTTCCTGTTTACATTTTATAACTTCAGTGAAATTCAAAACAAAAAATATGTTCGTAATACATTTTTTTTTCAATATCAATTTTTTATTTTGAATATTTTGTACGCAAAAAAGATAGGATATT
This sequence comes from Ceratoteleas bidentatus, assembly GCA_022817645.1. Lineage (NCBI taxonomy): Eukaryota > Metazoa > Arthropoda > Insecta > Hymenoptera > Scelionidae > Ceratoteleas > Ceratoteleas bidentatus. Next base: position 7,577 of record JABFPB010000404.1, read on the forward strand.
TGACATTAGGAAAAAGCGCGCGAAATTAAAAGAAATTTGAATTTTGAATGCAAACGTGTAAAGGGTTATTAAAGGGTTAAAAATAAAGAAAATTCGGGAAAAAATTGTATTACTTCGTTTAGTTATATTTGTCAATAAAGAATTATACTATATACTGATATATATATATACAGAAATGTACAGATTGCGGGAGAAATGTTTAATAATCTGCTGCATTGCTGGCCAAATAATCTCTGCGTCCAATGTTGGATGCTTGTTTGTTCTGAATTGCCTCCAATTTGGGACATTCTGTGATTCTGTGTCCGAGACCACCACAATAACTGCAACCCCTTTCGTCTGAAAAATGTAACATTGCAAATTAGCCATTAATTTTATTATTGTCATTTCATAATTCTTAATTAAATAATGCCCTTTTATTACTAATTAATGAAATAATAAAATAATTGTACAATACAAATTTTGAATATAACTGAAAAAAGGAAAAACAATTATGGGAATATAGTCTAAGAATTTGTGAAGAGAGAAATTAAAAATTAATAAATCATAATTTCGGATAAAGTAATATTTTTGTACGACATTAAATTTAGATTTTTATATAACAAAATAACAAAAAAAGATTTTTTTAAATATAAAAAGAAATTACCTCCCAAATTAAGGTACTTCTCATTGTCATTGCTCAATTCCAGAAGGAATGGTGGAATCTTCTGTTTCGCTTCCATAAGTAAATGCTTCAAATCCAAAAGAACCGATTCGTCATTGGCTTTATTGATAAACGTCGTCGCTGTTCCAGTTCGATCTGAACGACCAGTTCGACCAATTCTGTGCACTAAAAAAACAAAAATTTATATTTATTGTATCCTTTTTGATACAAATAATTTAATAATTTAAACAAAATATTTTTACTATATTAAATTATTTTTAGCAACAAAATATGTATTAAACTAAAATGTTTTATTTATTAAATTCTTTTCGCAAAAGATGCATTAATAAACTAAATTGATTTAGTTTAATAAATATTTTTTTGCTAAAAATAATGTAATAAAATTCAAAAAATGTAATTATCTTAAAAAACTGCAATTTACCGTAATTTTCAACATCATCTGGCATATCGTAATTGATGACGTGCTGTACGTCCGCAAAATCTAAACCTTTGGAAGCGACATCTGTCGCCACCAAAACATCTTTTTTGCCTGCGCGAAAAGCGTCAACTGATCTGGATCGTTCTTCCTGATCTGAGAAAAAAAAATTGTAACGTCAAATCAACATTTTCAGTCATAATTTGAACGATTGATAAATGTATTTCATTGTAAAATCGAATATCAATTAGTTATTTCAATTCCAATTGAAATTCAACTTTTTTAATGTAAAATGTTTTTAACATTTCAATCTATTTTCGATCTTTCTCACTTAATTTCATTTTTATTACATTTTCTAGTTTCTAATAAATTAATTTAATTAAAAACAATAGAACAAATTAATCTTATTTAATAAATTATTAAATTTTAATTTTTTTAATGAACTAAAATTCAATTTAAAAAAATGAAAACAATTTCATTTTATATAAAAAAAACCTATGAACCTTTTCCTCCATGAATCGCGACGGCGTCAACGCCTTTCAGTAACAAATACTCGTGAATCGCATCGACATCCTGTTTTTTCTCCGCGAAAATCAAAACAGGTGGCGGAGTCTTTTGCAGGCATTCCAAGAGGTAAACGATCTTCGCCTCCTGTTTGACGTATTCGACTTCCTGGATAACATTCATAGAAGCGGCACCGGCGCGACCGACATTTATTGTAACGGGTTTCACCAGAGCCGATCGCGCGAAATTCTGGATCTTTTTGGGCATAGTGGCTGAGAATAAAAGGGACTGCCTTTGGCCCTGAAACGAAAATAAGAATTATTTTACATTTTAGAGATGAAATGTGAAATTAAATTTTGTTTCCATAAAATGTAATAAATATTATAATAATAAATTCATATATTCAATTAATATTTATCATTTTATTATTATAAATAATAATAATAAAATTTATTTTAGGAAGTTTTCAAAAAACGGTACCCTTAAATAAAAATTAAGTTAATTTTTGTTGAGATAATTACTTTGAAGTACGAGAATATTGTTCGGACATCTTCCTCGAATCCCATGTCAATCATTCTGTCAGCTTCGTCCATGCAAAGATAACGACAGACGCTGAGTTTGACCATCTTTTTGTCCAACATATCCATTAATCGTCCAGGTGTCGCTACCATAATATGAACTCCTCTATTGGATAAAACAATAGTTATTTTAAATTACTGTTAGTAACAAAATACGAAATTAATTGAGATAATTCACATAAGTGCAAATAATTCATGAAAGTACAAATAAAAAGATTAATTTACGAAATTTGACATAATAATAATAATAAATGATATTCATTTACTGAGTCCTGGGATTATCCCATAATGGAGTAAGACTGCAACAGTACAGTCCGAGGTTACAATTTTGAAACTACATAAATAAAGAAAACAGAAAGACAGAAAGACGGTGAAAAACGAAATTAAATTAAACGAACCAATTGGAGTAGAAACGGCTTACAAGATAAATTAAAAAGTAAAAAAGAAAGTAATTCGATAATTAAATAAAGATACGAAGATAAGTGTACTAAAACAAATATTAATCTACGCTGGACTGGAAAAAACCAAATTATATGATAGATATTCCATGAATTTTTGGCAACTTTTCAGTCATACTTAAGACTCCTCCGGATCAGTTTTTTACAACTTATTGTCAGATTCAGGGGTACAGGGAATAAATATAAAATTGTACATTTACATAAAAAAAAATATAAAATTGATACATTTAAACCAAACTGATTTATTTTAGAAATCTTTTTATACTTGTTGATAACGTCCAAAGATTCAGCCACAGGAACTCCACCAATTGCGAGACAACTGCGAATTTCAGGACATCCTACATCCCTCAAACTGGTTGTGTAATGTTTTATGATATCGTGTGTCTGTTTTGCCAATTCTCTCGAAGGACAAATTATCAGTCCTACAAAAATAAATTAACATTAACTTCCATTTTTCATTGTTTCAATGTTTTTTTTTGAAATTTAAATAAAAAAACAAATAAATACTTTGATGAAATGATAACAATATTTGTTTAAAATAAAATTCACTGAAAAATAACAGAAAAAGTTGTATTAATTAACAAATTCATTTTACCATAAGGTCCTTCATTTCTTATAAAAGGCATCGCCATTTCTTGTTCCAGACAGAACATTATCAGTGGAAGTACAAAAACCAAAGTTTTTCCCGATCCGGTGAAAGCGATTCCAATCATATCTCTTCCAGACAATCTAAAAAATCTCAAATTAATAATCGTTTCCAAAATGTTAGTATAATTTATAATTTAATTTCAGTTTCAACTTAACTTTGATTAAGTTGAAACTGAAAATTGTAAATTGAATAAATTGCATTGGAATGTTTTCAGTTTCAAAACGAAATTAAGACCCACACTGTTGGGATTCCTTGAACTTGAATGGGAGTGGGTTTTACGATCCCCTTGGCTTTCAATCCGCGAATGATTCCCTGATGAAATTTCATGTCTTCAAAACGCTTTAATGGCGGAGGAACTTCGTCTCCCTCGACAGAGATCCTCAACTTTATTCTCACTCTCTCGTGTCTGGCTTCGCTCATTTTCAAAACTGCTCTCGGGGCTCTCCAGCTGGTTTTTATTGGGTCCGTATACTGAATGCCTTTGGCCAATTCAGCGACACCCATCAGAGCCTTGTTTTCAGCGACACTTTCCAGGATTTTCTCTTCCTCTTTCAGTTGTCTTTCCATCGCACTTTCCTTTTTTGCTGCAAGAAATGAAACATTTTTTTATGTAATAAATTAATTAAAATTTTGTAATTAAGTAATTAAATAAAAATTTAATATTTATTTATAATTTAATAATTTATAATAAAATAAAAGTTATTTACAAATTGTTTGTTCATTTGTTTATTACTAAAATAATTTAATTAATAGAGATAAAATGGATTAATTTATTTTATTGGAATTTAAGAACGAACCTTCTGCCAATTTTTTCAGTTCGGTATGTTGATCCAAAAGGGAAATATTGGACTTCCTTCCCCAAACTTGTCCTTCTTCGTCTTCGTTTTCATCCTTTTCATTTTCACTGCTGCTTTTTGTACTCACAGCCTCTTCTTTCAGTTGACTTAATCTGCCTATTTTTGTCAACTTTTGACGTTCCCTTTCTTTCACAGGTACATATGGAACGTAATCGTCATCTTCTGACAATTCTGAATCTGTTTCAACTTTTCTTTTGTATGGCTGAAAAAGAACAATATATTATCAGATTATAAATGTGAACACAATGCTATAAAACTGTTGTTCAAAATAGTTGAAAATGAAGAAATGACATGTAATTTTTCATCAGTACCATAAAATTTGAACAAAGAGCATTGTAATTATTAGAAAAATGTAGACTTTTTATAATTTAGATCAAATGACTTTTTCAAAAAAAATCAGTGATTTCAATCAGATTTGTTTTAAATTTATATACAATCTTACAATAAATTGTGCAACTAGTAATGAATATTCAATTTTTTAACTTGATTTTATAAATATAATCTAAATCATGTTTAATTATTACAAAAATCAAACATAAACAAACTTATGTCAAAACTTGTATCTCAAAAACAAAATTGTAAACAAAGATTAGCATAAATGTATCAAACCCTTTCCTAAAAGTAATTGTTAAAAACCTAAACAATAAAAATGAATAATCACTACAGCAAGAAAAAACAATCTAACGTCAAACCATAACCTAAAATGTCAACTATAAAATCAATTTATTAACTCCTACCAAATCTAACCTCCGTTTAAAAAACTATTTAATTTAAACAAAAAACTAACCTTAATTGGTGGTTTTTCTGTCGAACTCATTGTGGATTTTTACGATTTTTTTTCGAAAAAATGAACCCTCAACAATAACAAACGTCAAATGACAACAGAACTTTTTGAGGTTAGGTTCGGTTACTCCATCGTTCTGTTCCAACAGGTTGGTACCACTGTACTATATGTTCAAGTTGATTGCATTTCGTACGTTCGGCGCGTGAAGAATTTTCGCAATGTGAGTAAATACTGAAAATAACATTATTAATTTTTAGGTTATTTTGCAATCACAGAGTGATGTATAGTTTCTCGTACGACGTCACTTCTAGAGAAGATGTCAAATGATTAATAGACTTTTGAATGAGTGTTGGAACCAAAAGGTAAACATTGTTTGGTTAAACCTTGAATGAAAATTGATTTTTTTATGTTGGCAATTTGTCGGTGGGAAATGTAAACACGTTTTGAAATGTTTGTTTGCGTGATACATTGTAGCGAAGGAATAGAATAAGTAAAGGAGTGACGCGTGTGGTGACTGCTATTATGCAATATTATGCAACTTTTTCGTCTCGATTCATTTATAGGTGCTGACGATTATTTTTGTAGACCATTTCGTTTATTATTATTGCGTTCGTTATTTACAGCTCGATTTACTAATAGTGATCGATGATTAATCTTGCAGCAGCGCTTGAAGTATAAATGCTAAAGTACTATTATAAAAACTGCAAAATTTGACAATTTTGAAAATTCAACTGCATGAAAATTGGTATAAAATTGCAGATAATTTTGCAATGTCTACATTTTCTTTAAATCTTCAATAGGTTGCAAATTAAAATGAAATGTTTACAGATATTGTTACTGTAAATTAAAATCATTACAATTACATTAAGGACATTGAATTAAATTCATGATTTAACCTTTGTTTGAATTAATACCTGTTAAATGATTTATTTAGTTTAAGGTAGGAATAGCATTAACTCGAAATACTGAGAATTTGATTAAATTTTACCTGCAGATTGTTCATGTTGTTCGCTTCAACTGGACAAAATTTCATAAAAATTCAGAGATTAATAAATCTCTGAATAAACTGGAAATCTCTGAAAATCTATAAAAACGTCTCAAAATCGGGACTGTCAGATATTTTCAGAAATTTGGAGAGATTTTCAGAGATATTTACAGATTTTCAAACAATTCGTCAGAGATTTTTCTCTGAAAAACTCTCTGAAAATCTGTGGACGACAGTGGAGTCTCGTCCTTTATGGAAAATAGAAAACAATACTATGATGTGTTTTTCAAAATTATACCTAATAGCGCCACCTATCGTCAATTTCCGAAACTACTGTTGATCCTTTCAGAAAAAGTGTGTCAAAAAGTTTATTCAAACAAAAAACTAAGTATACCAATCAATTGGAAATACATTTCTGAACTGAAAAATTCTTGTTTCAACAGAAAAAATGTAAAACGAATGATTTGTTGCTTTTTTGTTCTATTCTGGCCACACTCATAACACCAACAACAACAAAAATAATAATAATTATTGTTATTATTATTATCAAATGGATTGATTGCATCTAACCGACCAATTATTTATTTATTTATTTATTTCAGTAGCCAACAGACTTAGAAAGCCCAATTTGATACAAATTTTGATACAAATACAGTCAAATTTACAATTCTAGTTATCATTCGAACCTAAGAATGTGTTGTTTAGCCACATTTTTGAAGACATTAATTGATTAACTATTTAATTTTAAGATTAAAATTAAAAGATTGATCCTTAGGGCCTAATCTTCCAACTCTCCCTTCAGATCATGGCCCGACCCATAGTCTTCGTGACCGGCAACGCGAAAAAGCTCGAAGAGTTCCTCAACATCCTCGGACCCTCTTTCCCCCGCCAGGTCACCAGTCAAAAAGTTGACCTCCCAGAGCTCCAGGGTGAAATCGATGAGATCTGCCGGAAGAAGTGTCGCGCCGCAGCCGCCATCGTTAAGGGTCCAGTCATCATCGAAGATACCTGTCTCTGCTTCAACGCCATGAAGGGTCTTCCTGGACCTTACATCAAATGGTTCCTGGAAAAACTCGGGCCCGAAGGTCTCCACGCTATGTTGGACCACTGGCCGGACAAAACTGCCCAGGCGGTTTGCACTTTCGGGTACTGTTCCGGAGCAGGAGAGGAGGACCAGGTGCATCTGTTCCAAGGTAGGACCGATGGGACAATTGTCAGTCCCAGGGGACCTAGGGATTTCGGATGGGACCCGGTTTTCCAACCTGAGGGATACGAAGAGACTTACGCAGAACTGCCGAAGGAAACGAAGAACCAGATTTCGCATAGATATAAGGCGTTGAACTTGTTGAAGGAGTTTTTGATTCAGAATGAAGCGTAAATGTAGATTGGAGTGTTTTTAATAAATGGGATAAATATATTAATCAGTCAATCAATCAGACAATCAATCAATCAATCAATCACTCAGTCAATCAATCAATCAATCAATTATTTTCAAATAGGTAGTCAATCAATCAATCAATCAATGAATCAATTTCAAACAAGTAGTCAATCAATCAGTCAGTCAGTCATATCAGGCGGATTTTTCAGGATGATTTTTATTTAACGAATGAACCAATCAGAGATTTTCTCCTCAGACGTTTTAAAAACCAAAAACTGGGAAGTAATCAGTGGAACAACCAAATATTTCACGAATCACGTTTACCATTCGTAAGATATTTTATTCAAACACCAATTATCGGAAATGGTCCGGTATTGATTGTTTCCCAGACTAGTATCTCCGCGATAGGAACGCCGACAAATTTGCATTTACCCTTTGCGGGGAGAATGAGCGAACCCGGGGACCGATTAATCACTCGTGAAAAACACTGTAATCAGCGTCGCGGCGCAAAAACTGGTTCATTGAGCTGGAATGAAGCGCAGTTCCAGACGGTTATTTTCCCCGGGTGCGTCGATTGTGGACTTTAATTAATCGCTCGGTGCCGATTAGCCGCAATCGGTAGCTCGCATGCTTTTGCTGGAATGTATTATGACAAAACGAGCGTGGCTCAATCATACGCGAGTTTTCCATGTAAAAAAATATCAGACAGATATTAGTAGCGCCCCCTGGATGGGATCGAAAAAGGTGAAAAAGGGAAGAAAACCAAGTCGCGTTTTCTGGTCGCGGAGGTGCTACATTTAAATTTGGATCGAGAGATTTGAAAAGTCTTACTTTTGAGCCTCTTTTCTGGTTGGAAATATTGTACTTAGGAATATGCATCAAGCCGTTTGAAATGTTTTAGATTTAGACTTTTCCCCCTGTTTTGTGGCAACCAAAATTTGAAATTTAAAATTGTGTGAAGGGCTTTGAATAGATACATTTTTTTAACGTTTTGAAATCATAAAAGTTGTAAGTTTGAAGCAGACTGAAAGGGTCTGAAAAGGTCCATTTTTAACTCCATTTTATAATCATGAATTGATGAGATAAAACATTTAAAAACTAAAAAGCTCTATTTTTGGCACTGTTTCAAACTTATTCTTACTGACTTAATTTTAAAACGTGAAAAAATCTCATTTTTAACCCTGTTACAAGGTCTTAAAAATGACAAGTTGAAAGATATCCAAAGTGTCTGAAAAGTTCTATTTCTGAACCTGATTAAAACATCTTCCTATTGGTTAAGTAATAACAGATCCAGGCCTTTTCACCCTCCCCGTGGGAACTTTTCAGACTCATCCAAACATTTCAGTCTCCCCCATCCCGACTGCAGACGAGTCGTCAGACGTTTAAGAATCGAATTGCCGCAAAAAAGCTCGGCTTTGTTTTTACGTCTGTTGCAAAGTTCACCGCTGCAATCTTCCCCGCCTCATTACCAGATTGCTGACTTGTAACTTTTCCATCTGGAAGAGTAATTACGTTGACACGATACCGCCTCGTCTATCTTGAGCACGTTTCCAAGAAGTCGCTCTATTTTTAAGAACCAGGAAATCGGACTCCTTGTTCCCCAGTCTGGCCCTAAAACCCCCTAGAAACATGTCCCGATTAGCAAAAGCTGGACCAAGATCCGAGATGGACTATGGTCCCCTCTGTGGATCGCTCCTAATCGGGTTTCCCAAGACTGCCTAATCCCCGTTTACGAAATTATTTTCGTCGTGCACCGCCTTCGGGGCCAGATGCATCGTCCGCGCGGGTTATCGTTGATTAATAACCCGACAGCGGGGTTATCGAGCTCGAATTTCAAATTAGAGATAGGTTCTGCCGTATAAAAGAGACTACCTCTTGGCTAGATTAGCAGTGTACGTGGTGCTCCGCGCGACGACAGATCTAACGTTACATATAGTCTGTGCCAGCAGCGCCATCTGGGAATGTCCAGTCCCAACCTTCGGATTTTGGATTTGGCGCTGAGTGCTGTCCAGGTAAGCCAGCGAGATGGTGTGATTGTTCCCAAATTATCTGGAAGGTACTATCGGTTTGGGAAATCCAGACCATCCTATCTTCTGATGGTTGGATCAGAAGATGGGATGGAGTGGATCCCATCTTCTGATGGATCCAGTCTATCAGAATCCATCATCCAAGTGGTTTTCCTAGGTCTTGGAAGATGGGATCTTGAGGAACGGACCAAAGTGAGTTTGGACCAGATGGGGTGGTTTCGAAGACCTGGTTGGACCTGAAGATGGCGTTGTCAGCACAAGTTCAGGTAGGTAACGACTGATGGGAACGTATCGTTTTAGACTAATGTTCTCTTTGGTTGTTACCACCAGGTTTCAGAATCTTCCATTGGAGGATCGTGTGGGACTTTGGATCTCGAAATGGGGAGGAAGAGGGTATGGTAGAAGACTTCACTGGATACATTTATGGAACTTCTCGGATTAGGATGGATTCAACTCTGACTGTAGATTTCCTATCAAAAGACAGAGGTTCCAGAATCATGCAAACCATCTCAACTATGCTGGATCCAGGAACATAGTTTCGAAACGTTCTGGACCTTAAGGTGAATTTCTCTTATAAGTCTGGTTGTAAGTTAATCTCCACCTATTCTTAATTCTTAATCTCCTTTCAGCTTCAGATGCACCTTGGGCTGCAAACCATCCATGTAACGAGTAAGAGAAACTAAATAAAAACACTATCTCTAATCACCTTGGAATTATTTCAAATAAGAAACCACCATCTCATATTTCACAAAATGTGTCGTATATTTCGTCTTCTATGTACACAAAGCTTAAAACGAATCGCACGAACCTTACATACACAACTTAGACCGTCGAATTATGTACAACTTCACGACTGAATATAGCTTGGCTGCCGTTCGGCCGGCCAACTTAGTAGGACTTTGCTGTGCTCTTCTAGGATGCATTTAGGAAACCGGAAGTCGCCGTCCGGACCCCAGCGCCTCTTAATCCCCCCCCCCCGATAAATACGCCATCTAGCGGCGCTCCTGGGTCCGGACGAGCTTCCCCGTTCGCCGATCAGCAGCACCTGGCTATGCATCCCAAACCGAAATTACAAATCGCGTACCATATACACATCGACATATACAATATTTATAATTAAGAACCGTACAATGCTACTCGCGTGTAGTCCGTTTGATTCGGGTCGATCTAGAAGGCGCTGTCTCGTTCCCGAATCTCCAATTCGGAAATGTTTCTGGCGGGGTCGGACCGAGCCTTCCCTCTCACCGGAAACAGATGGGATACAGTAGAATCTGGTACAACTGGTTGGAAACTGGTACTCACGATGGTACCTACCAGCTGAAGGTACCATCCTGGACTGGTGGACCCTAGAGGCTGAGGAATTCCAAAATTCCACTTGGGTCTCCGCCAAAATCCGCTAAAATTCTAGCACTTCTTGGGTCCATTAGTCAGGGACGATTGGGATAGGGCCTTTCCACTCTCAAGAATACCTTTCGGGAATGTTCGATCGACTTTATCTGTCTCCGGTTCCTGGGCTCTGACTAGGCGCGCTCGGCGGGTCGACCCCTCGCAAGGAACAGGCGAACCAGTTGCGCAGATCTACACTTTCGAAGCTAAAGACACCCTAAGGGAACGTCTCCCACGATACCCCAGGACCATTCTAGGACTTCTTCCTAGGATTTGCGTCCCATCAGTGGTTTGGGGAGGCGTTCCGTTAGGGTTTGATATCACGGTGAAGGTTGTTTCCGCTCGCGTAACAAAGTATGAAAGGTCGCGGATAGATGGCGGGGGCGGCCGGTCCCCGGGTCTACGTGGTCACAGTGGTCAGTACAAACGTAGAAAAGAGTTAACAGGTGGCGTCGTCCGAAATGTCGCGTCGCTGGAATGTGAAGGCGCCGTCGGACCGGCCGGCCCGGACTCGAGGAACGACTTTTGATTGCTGCCTTCGTAATGGTAACACTCTGGGTACCATCCCGGCGAACAGTCTACGAAAATGCGGTACCCGAAACGACCTCGGGCTGGTCAGCGGGAGTCGAGTCCCGGTGACCATAGTCAGGATTTTGAAGGTACTTAGGGTATTTTGAAGGAAATCTTGGCGTATTCGAGCAGTATTCATAGAAAATATTAATAAAGGACAGACAATTCAGATCAAATACGCCATCTGATTGGGTGGTTGTAACAATTCAGGGGTAGTGGGATATGTTTCAAGTTGATTTCAAGGGGGTTCAGTCAGATTGATGGATTTAAACCCAGTTCCTGATATCCCTGGTCAGTAGAAGGTAGCAACTTACCTGGGAACTCTCGTAATTCATCGGGAAACCTCAAAATTCTCTGAAAGGTGTCGTTTACCTACGGGAAGTGTGGCTTTTGCTTGGTTTATAAACGAAAGGTAACTTATTACTTGGGTGAATGTCAGGTTTATTGCAGGAGGGACTTTTCACAACGACACCTACCGGCGACCGTTGGTACTGTACATGTTTCCTCCCCAATACCTTTTGTTTATTATGTACACCTACGCTAGGTAAACGACCGACGATATTTACAGTACAGAAAGCTATCCGACGAGAAAAAAGCGACAGAAGGCGCGTTAGTCGCGTTACCATTACACCAGGACAGTTGCCAGAAAGCTGACGCTCACGTGCGCTTCTGCTTCGACTAGAACAGACTCCGTGTTTCGCAGGGCTGGACTGGCATTGCGATGCAGGGTTTCTCGTTGAAACTGCATCGCAGTCCCAGTCCCTCTTATGGTTTACACCGAACAGATGGAGCCACACGGACACCTAAGAGCAGAGCGCTTTACTCTACAATTTTAACAGTGCAAGATCGCAGAATGTTCCATTCGAACTTGGACGATTGTTCACGCGGGGACCGAATTGGGGATTTGAACTCAGCCTTCTGGTAGTTTAAATGTGGATATGTTCGGAATCTGCACGGATTCGAGGGTGACTTGAACGCAGCCTTGTGGTCGTTGAAATTGGGGTAGGTTTAATGTAGATTCAAGAATGATTCGAACTCAGCCTTACGGTGTTCCAAATGTTGGCACGTCCCGTTTTCCACGATAAATAGGGTAAAAGCCGGTTTTTCGGGACTTACCAGGTTCCACGGGAATTGAACTCAGCCTTCTCTTACTCCAACCGCGGCTGCGTTCAGACAGTCACTCGTCCCAACGTTCCGTGAACAGCCGTCCAGATCCGGACGCAAATTACCCTCGACAATAGAGGGCGCCACGGGCACCTCCCAAAACCGGCAGCTCCCTCCCGCTATTCTCGCGGATAAATAAGTGTTTTGCAACGAAGTGAGGTCGGGCGGGAGCTGCCGGGAAAACTCGTCGGAAATTCCCCAAATCTTCGATCCAGACATGGGAATCCCTTCGAACTCAGTTCAGATGGGGGGAATCCCCTCAGTCTTCACTCTAGACATGGGGAATCCCCTCCGTCTACCTCCGTCGAAATTCGAACGCATTCCCCTTGACTTCAAACGTGGATGCGTTCGGATGGCGACTTTTAAACAGACTTCCCCTTCGATGCCCGGGACTTCCCCTAGTCGAAGTTCCCCCGGGGCCGCCAGGTGGCGTTCGCGCGTTAGTTTTTCAGTCTTGCGGTAGGTGGCACTCGGGTACCAGTCGGTCCGAGGTCGAGGGCGAGCGCCGCTGCGGCCTGACGAGCCACGGGTGGCGCAGTATGTCGCGCGCCAGAGGGCGCTCTTGCGGGTTGCGGCGCAGCAGCGCCCGGATGAGGCAGCGGGCGCGCGGCGAAACGCTGTCGGGGATGGCGTAGTGACCGCGGGAAATCTTTTTGAACAGGAGCGTGTGCTCGATGTCGTGGAAGGGGTAGCGCCCGACGATCATGGTATAGAGGAGGATGCCGAGCGACCAGATGTCCGCGGACCTGCCGGCGTATGCGCGCTCGAAGCGTAATACTTCGGGCGCGACGTACGCGGGGCAGCCGCGGCGCTCGGTCAGGTGGTCGTTGTCGGCCTCCATGATGATGGCGTCCTCGAATATCTCCAGGCGCAACTGGGTTCTGGAAAATTTACTTTTATTATTAAAAGTGTTTTGGAAACAATAATTGAACATTTTTTAATTTCAAACAAAAAATGAGGAAGTTTAAATCCGTTTGAAGATGACCTTCCCAACGTCATTTTAGACGAAGGGAAGGTCAGAAAGGCCATCAAACGGCTTGTCCAGGTAATAAGAAAAAAAGCTACTGCGGTCAGCAACGACGAAGAGAAGTAGACGAGGTGTTCCAAGATGCGAAATTACCTTTGTTAAAGAAACTAGAAAGGTTAAAGAGTTTGAAGGATTATCTATTATTTTAATTTAAAAAAATTATATCAATTTTATGGTCGGCAAATGTTATTAAATTTTGAACTTGGATAAATCTTCTGGATTTTCAGATATTACTTTTATTTTAAAATCCTGAAGTCATTGGAGAACAAAAGTGGTAGTTTTCAAAAACGAATGACTTCGTTATTTTCCAATTCCAACAAAGCTCATTACGATCCATGAGATTAAAACCCAAGTTAAAAATAACCATTTGCAACACGACTCGGGTAATTTGCACAACAGGGAAAATCGGCCGCCGTTTCTCAGGTCGAGACAATGCGTCAGATTGAAAACCGAACTCCAATCGAAAATTGCGTCAGCGCGACTTTTTTCGCGGTGAATCGAAGTTAATTTGAATTAACGCCGCGCGAGGCCGCGCTATGCTCATTTTCCATTTCGCGTCCCCGTCCCAGATTTTTATCGCGAGACCATAACTCTGTTTTTCCGGTTCAGCGACCGCCCCGATATTTGAGCTCGAGCGAGTCGCGCTGAATAATTCATCGGCGCGCGATTAATTCCAATTTCCACCTTCCAGGCGACAAGTCTCGTCACGGCTCTCAGACTCGAGGAAATACGACCAGTTTTTTCCTCGTCACTGACACGTGGAAAAATCAAAATAAACAAATCACATTTTTCCGGCAAACTTCGGAAAAAACGATAAAAACTACGGATTTCAAAAACATTTTTTTTACTTCAGGAAATTTTCGAATTATTTTTCAAAAGCTTATTTTTCAAAAGTTGTGAGAAATCTCACTACATTGTCAAATATTTTGTTCTCAGAATTAAAGGTCGATTTGAGAAAGATTTGTTAAGTGTCAGAAAGATTGAGAAAGTCTCAAAAAGTCCAGACCATTGGATATTTCATAATAAAATATATGTCCGATGAAAAATAATGATTGAGACATTTTCAGCGTTAAAAGGGATTTTTTGATATAAAAAGTATTCCCATTGAACGGTCTCGAGCGTTGATCTAGGCGTGTGTTAATAAGGCGCGTGCATTGGTGTGCGCAATAGTCGCGCCGCAAAGTGATTCGCAAGTCCTGTTACCACCGCGAGCCGACTCGCAGAAACAGTTATTGCGAGAGAAAACATTTCATGCTGCCATGAGAACTCCGCGATAAATGTCGAATCACATGGTTTCATAATGGAATTAATTGTTTGCATGATCACTGCTGCCTCTTTCACTTAACAATGGTACATTACAAATACGTGTTTTACGATAAAAAGCGCGATAAATAAATGCATCGAGTTTAACGAAACCGAACGATCGAACGGCTATTGCGTTGCGATAACGAGAGGAACACAATGAAAACCGACGAAGAGCCGCGTTCCTCAACAATAGTTGCGCTGGTGCGCCCTCTATAAAGTGACGAAAAACGATTTTTCACATTTTTCGACTCTGAAACTATTTCGAAACCACCTCGAAAACCTATAGGAACCTTCAAAACCGCCAAAAATCGAATATTCTCGCGGAACGCCGCTAGGTGGCGCATCTTTCTCACAAGCGGTGTCGGTGCCCGGGCTAAAAATCGTCGCAATTGCGCCGTTTTTTCGCGATTCGCGTGCGCTGACGCGTTCTGTGAGCCGACGACATTGTTTCGCGTTGATATTTATAAAAGCGCGGCGAAAATGCAGTCATCTTTATTGCGGGATGCTTGACGCAAGCGGCGGCCAATTTAGCAAGCGCGTCGCGATTGAGACATCGCGCCGAGCCGTTCCATTGGCAAAGCGTTGCCATCGGCGCGAATAACAGTGTGCGATCTCTGACGAAAGACGAAGGTGCACTTGCCTCGTTGCGCCGATCAACCTGTAAACACGGAAGTCTCGGGATACGTAATACACGCTGCTTAGGTAACCCGCAGGCGCATTAAAATTGTAATGCCGGTTACGCGGTTGCGGCAAAACTAGACCCGACATGCAGGAAGTTTTCGCGCGTCGCCGGTCTTTTTTTCGACGATTTTTCAGTCTTTTTTTCGCCGCGTTTCTTAATTTCGTTTTGCAAGACGGCCGCGCGGAAAAATTGGCGCTTTTTGCGCAGTGAAATCGCGCGGGTCAAAAAACTGGTTTGTTTATGTAAATGAGCGGGATTTCGAAAAAGGTGAGAAGTCGGCGAAACAGATGTTTGGGAAATAGATTAATTGGGAGCGATTCGATGATGAATCTCAACGTTTTCTGTGAAATTTTTAACTAAACAGATGAAAAATGTGAGATTTTTTTACTTTTTTATTTTTAAGTAAAAGAAAAAAAAATGAGAAAATATCGTAAAAATGTCAAGGTTTCAAAATTTAAATATATTTTTAATAAATTTCTCAGCACAAAAAAATTTAAGAATTCTTAAACTAACGAAATCTCACATTAAAGAAACATTTGTTGTGAGATTTTATTTGTATGTACAATTATTTATATTTACAAGATTCGCCCGGACGCCGACACCGCTTGTGAGAAAGATGCGCCATCTAGCGGCGTTTCGCGAAAAAATGCGAATTTATTCCATTTTTAGCAGTTTTGGAGGTTCCTATAAGTTTTCGAGGTGATTTCGAACAAAACAACGAGACATTCCGATTCGTAATTCCGATTAAAAATGTAAAATGTTTGCACTTTCAAGTTCCAGGTTGAAAATCGGCGAATTTCACCAGGAAAGTAAAGAAAAAACCGTTGTCTTAACAAGTAGAAAATGCACGAGGCTCGTTTTCTCGTCGAAGCCAGCAATTTTCCCGCGGCTGCCGCGATGTCCCAATAAAGAAAGTTGAAAATGTCAGAACGTTATAAATGTGCCAGATTACGAGTACGGGAAGCTGCTTTCTTCGCAAACTTTCACCCGCCGCCGACGCACGCTCGGCTAGCTCGCGCGCGGACCCATCTCTTCCTCGATCGCTTGCGAAATCCGCGCCGCCGTATTTCTAAACTCAAATTCGTCGCCCGGAGCGAAGGTCGCGCCTTGGGTTGTTGACCCTCGGTGACGGACAAAAAATTCATTCGTATGACCGCTGTTTTCACGTTCACCGAGAGAACGTCGCCTTTTTTTCGTCGGTTCCATTAGAACCGGGTTCGTCGGCCTCAGCAGGGTCGACTTGCGAAGGTCAGAAACCCAGACAGAAAGCCGTTTTTTTATACTCTCAGAAGGTTGGCAATTGTGCCAAAAGTTTCGACATTGATTTTTTGCATTAAAAAAAAGTCTTTTTTGACATTTTAGATTTACATTGTCATATTTTAATTTAAACTGCTTAACACTTTAAGTTCAGATTGAAAATGTTTGAAAAAAAAAATGGAATTTAAGGCAACTTTAACGCGACTATTTAATTTAATTAAATTTTATTTATTTAATTTGAAGTTTTTCAAATTCTCACTATAACAAGAAAACTACTTCAATTTCTTATCATTCTCATATTTCCCCTATTTTTTTTTGTTTGAAAAGTTTTTATGTTAAAAAAGTAAAATGATCTGATGTAATTAATAAGTTTATGTCGAGGATCGTTGACCCCAAGTGAAAGACGAGTGGAAAATGACGCAACGCCAAAATCGCGCGCGTTTTTGTTTTGATTATAAACACGCGACGGTTTTTGAGACGATTTTATTGCAGGCGCGCCGGCGACGCGATAAAACGTCACGTCGCGGAAACGTACATTTCCTGTTGGAGAAAAAAGAAGCGGAGACGGGGCGTTCTCGGTAATCCGGCGGGCGCTCAAAAGCGCGATTGTGAAACGCGCCCGTTTCGAGCCGGACAAAGAGTTTAGTGTCTGTCCGGGCACCGAAATAGTTGCCGAACGAATTCCACGCGGTTCGGAAATCGTTTCGACACGGCCGAGCTAAAATTGACTCGGCGCGCGCCTGCGCCGGATTCATCCGACTCGGAAATGAGTCGAGAATTTGAATTTTTTTGCGATTTCTTTCGTTGCTAATTTGTGAATGAGATGAAAGTTGAGATTAGTGAAGAAGTGAGACATTTGAAAACTTTTGAAATCGGCTCATAAAGCCTCAGAAGGCGATTTTAAGATATTCATCGATATTGCAGTGTTTGCGAAATTTTGACAAATCTCACAAGTCTTGAAAGCTAAAGAAGTCTTAACGAAATTTTTAAAGGTCTCAAAAAGAATTTTTCTAAAGATGCCAAATAATACTTTAGAACATTAGTAAAATTCGCAGAACCATTTTCCAAGTCTCAAAAAGTCTCATAATAATGTTTCAACTCTCAAAACGAGTTACCAGAATTTTATATATGTCTCAGAATAAATTTAAAGTCGAGTACCCGAAGTCGCCAAAAAGTCTCACAACGATTTGCAAATTCTCAGAACTATTTACCAAACGATAAAAAGTCTCATAAATTCTCAGAGTTAGTCTCAAAATCCTCAAAACGACTCAATGACTCAAAATATTCTTAAACAATCGTGAAAATCTAAAAAAACTCTCAAAAGTTTCTCATAATCAAAAATGTCTCAAAAGAATTCAATTTCCAGATGGTCAAATACTGAATTGTACATATAAATAAACTCAAACCCGTTCCAAAATCTGAGACCTCCCATCTTTAATACTTCAAGTTCTCAAACCCGTTTGCCCGTCGCCATCCCACTTTCCTCTCGACTCGAACGGACTGTTTCCAAAGAGCCTTATCAGTCCGCGAGACAAAAGGCTCCGCTCGGCGTTTGCCAATTGCGAACGCCCCGCGTTTCAAAAGCGCGAGTCGATGAACCAATACGCTTGTCTCCGCTCGGCGTGTCTCGCTCTGGCGCGGCGTCCGTCTCGCGGCGCAGGAATGCGAGCGCGAGCCGCGATTGGCCAACTCGGCTCCACGACGAAACACGCTCGGCGTGCAAGGGCCGTGTGTAGGTGCGTCGTCGACGGGGATCGTGCGAACACGCCTTCCCCGGCGCCGCAAATACCTCTCGCGAGCGCCGCGATTTCGAGAGCGTTTCTTTTACGAAATTGTATCGGCTAACGCAACGCCGCGCTCATTAATATAAACGATCATATATGTACCGGATTGTTTCACAATTAATTTCGTCGCTTTTTGCAGCCGATCGCTTGGGAAACGCCATCTGTACCAACAGAGGCTGTCCCTCTCTTTTGTCCCAGTCTTGAATTGGTTTGTCTTAGTTTTCTATCTTTGTATCCATCTTTCTATCTATTCTTCCTTCCCATCCTTGTGTGTAAGCTTGTCTAACTTCCTATCCGTCCCAGTGTTTTGCTCAAGTATCCTTTTTGTCCTTCTAACTATCTCTGTCTACCTCTTCAGTCGTTCTTCATTACCAGATTCACCCAATTCTGGTCTTCCATCTATCCTTCCTAACCTACCATCAATTCATACCTATCTTTTATCAAATTTACCTATTCTTCTATTCAACCAATTCTGTTCTTCCATCTTCCCATATCTATCCTCCATAGTTAGCTATGTGTTTTGTTCAACTATCCTTTCTGTCCTTTTATCTATCTCTGGCTATCTCTCCATTCGTTCTTCCGTACCATAATTACCCAATTCTGGTTCTCCATCTATTCTTCCTACCCTCCCATCTATCCTTACCTACCTTCTATCAAATTGTATCTATGTTCTATCAAATTGTATCTATGTATTTATGTTCCACCAATTCTCTTCTTCCATCTTTCTGCATTTATCCTTC
Source organism: Ceratoteleas bidentatus (assembly GCA_022817645.1). Taxonomy (NCBI): domain Eukaryota; kingdom Metazoa; phylum Arthropoda; class Insecta; order Hymenoptera; family Scelionidae; genus Ceratoteleas; species Ceratoteleas bidentatus. The sequence continues at coordinate 26,788 of JABFPB010000404.1, forward strand.
ATAGTTTCTCTTATCCTAACCCTCTTCTCTCTGGAAAGCCAGCCACTCTCCAAAAATTTCAATATAACACCCAATGACCTTAACCTTCTCAATTTTTCATCTGGAAGCATCCGGATTACTGATCGAAAGTGTTCCCCACCCATTGGAAGTGGACAAGTTGTAGGTATCGGAATTGGTCTTTACCTCGCTTCGTCCGCGAAGACGAACTTCCGAAGCTTGAGGTCCCTCAGCACAACACCGCTTTCATGGCACTTGGCCACCACCCTGGTCGCCTGCCGGAACAACCGCCTCGCCTCGGACTCGCGCAGCCGTCGCCTCGCGCGCATGTAGCTGTGCATGTCGCCGTGGTGACCCTCAAAGAGCAGGTACTTCTTTGCGCCGGACGCGTCCACCACGCCGGCCAGCGGACTGGCTACGTTCGCGTCCTGCATCTTCATGTGGGCCTGCAGCAACGCCTCATCACCCTTTTCACCCATCGTAAATGCCTGCAAGAGTTTCATGGGGTTGGTTAGAAGGGTGTTTTGAATGAATTTGTTGAATCCTTATGTCGTGAGATGGTTCTAACGACTCTAAACCTGAGGATGACCAGAATTTATAGGTAGCTTGCATCATGGTTACCCTAAACTATCCTAAATCTGAACCTGGCCAAATTTCGCTGAGTACCTTCATCTTAAGTCATTCTAAACCTTTCCAAATTTGAGGATAACTAGAATTTGCAGACTTCATATACCAGAAGTTACCCTAAGCTGTCCTAGATTTAAAAATTACCGTAATCTTCCATCCCTTTGACTTCAAACTCTAAAAGAACTCCGGAATTCTACCAACTATCCGACTTTGGTAACTTCGCAATTCCATAAAAACTTCGAGATAGGAATCAGGGTCATCTAGAGTCCCACAATTGTATCGATTTTGTTAAAGAAACTTCTTTCTAACTTCAAAATCGAAGGTCAATGTCTAAGGTCACCCCCTCCATTCAAAATCGCAAAAAGCTGTTGATCCCCCCCTCGCCTACTCTCTTACCAACCCAACCCCTCAAAAAAGGCGCGGCGCTTCCTGTACAGCCGCCAGTAATTGTGGCCGGCGCTTGCGAAAACGAATCTCCAATTAAATTAAGCAGCGCGGAGATTACGGCCCATGTGTGTGCGCGTTATGGCGCAGGCATTGCCTTGTATCGGTGACGTAAGCAGCCCGTCATTGTATAACCGGCGTCGATTGTAAAACTGCCGGCGCCAGTTGCAACAGCACCACAAGAATTCGCGAAAAGAACTCTTCCAACAAGCGGATTCTATTTTAGTTCCGGGTCCTTACAGACAATAACGCCCCCTACGAAGAAGAACTCGCGTTTCTTGATCCAGCCACTCAATTTCTAATTGCGTTAGGAACTATCTGACCTTTGGAAACTCCAGGCGTGGGAGTGTTCTAATCAAATTCTCAAGTGACTATCGAACGTAGTTTTGCAATAAACTGGATTTGGCTGCGTTCAAATAGGTCGTAACTCTAACCAAAGTACCCTCCCAGTTAAGAAGTGGCTGTACGAAATAATAAGAAATCGGCAGATACTCCCCAGGCAGGAAGACCTCGCAACCAACATCCTACGATATCTCCTAACTCTACACCAACCGGACAAATCCGATCTCAGTAACCTCTTATCTCTGCCATTTCCTTTCGGAGGATACCCCAACCTACACCACCGTTTAAACTTGACTCTCCAAACCGATTGCCGGAGAATGTCGTTGCCGCTGCATTCGATTACAAAACTCGACGCCTTTATCTAACGCCCCCCTCCCCTCGGGGGAAAAACTGTCCGGCGATCGGACGCGCCGTTTCACAACCGATTTCGAGTTTCGAGTGGAACAACCGGCGTTGCGCCACTCGCGCACAATGCTTCGTATGAATTCATATTTACGGCCGGGGCCACGATCGAATCGAGGGCCGTGTTGACATCGTCGTAACTGTTCTCGGCAACATAACGGCATCATTGCGTAAAGCCCGGCGGGCGCGCTTGCCTAACCCAGATTCGGCCGTCTTTTTTCGTCGCGCCACGGCGAACTTGAAATCGGTTGACCCCGCTATTAATCGACACCGACGACGGGCCAATCGCGACACCTCGCGGCGTTTTCGCAAGATGGCGATAGCGTCGCGAATCGGGGTGTAAGTATAAGACAAAATCGGTAGCAAAATGGTTGCGAATTTAAATCTTAACCCTTCATATACCGACGGGTTTTTGAGATATTCAGTATCATGGGCCCGGCGTGATTTTTGCTTCATTATGTTCTTTAGTTTGATGTAATTTTTCATTTTTTGAAAATTATTGCAAAATGTGAAATTGATGGTATATTGAATAGGGTCAGTATCCAGTAATAGGGTTAAAGTTACTGCCAATAGTTTCGTCAGTTTAGTGTTATCAAATTGAAGATAGCTTAGGTTTTAGAACGTCAAACAAATCGGTTGCGATAGTTAATGTAAGTGTAGCAAAGTTTGCCACGATAAGCTGCGAAATCGGGTATAAGCCGATTTCGAAAAAGAATCTTTCGTAAAGTATAGAAGGAACTACATAACCAGATGCTTGCAAATCATAGAAGGCACCGGTAGTGTTGTAATGAAAAAAAAATTTGGTTACGATTGTAAATGTAAGTGTAGCAATGGCTGGCTTGATTGGGCGGAATTTGTTCATTGAACTCGAGGAAGCTTGAAGTGTAATGAAACCAGTTCGTACGTCAGATCGCGAGTGCTGATTGCCACCTCGAATCCCCACAGGAAAAGGATGCTAGAGTGACGTTTGTACGCGGAAAGCGGGGCAATTTAAAATTTGTCGTAACTTTTGTCAAGTTTGATCGAAACAAATGGCCTTAACAAAATTGTTATCACATCTACCGGGGAACGTATTTATAGTAAAACGCGGGTTCCCGAGCACTTGCGACATGTGCTCGTGTTACCCAACAATTTAAAATTAAAGTCAATCTATTTTTTGACTTATTGATTTCGATAATCAGTTTAATCGGAATATAATGGTATTGTGAAAACGCGTCGTCGAAGCCAGCCTCTGCTATGAATACCCGGCGTTGTCGCAATAACGCTTGTTCAAGAGTTTCAAATTAGTTTCAAACTGTAATTCGATTTGTGAAACGCGTTACGAAAAAGTGGCCCTTTACCGTAAACGTACCGTTCGGGCAATTAGCGTGATGACACTTTTTCGGGAAAGTGAGCGCCGGCGAAAAAATCGGTCGGTCCTAATCGATTAGCGGCCGAAAGTCCGCCGGGTAACGTTACTCTAACAGGACTTGGCGTAAGCGCGGCGGTACCGTTAAAATTTCACGACAAGTGAAACAGGAAATTATGTTAATCCCCACGTTTGTTGGTACCAATTAATCTACGATCCGGCGCTCGCGCTTTCCAAATTTTCGACAACGCATTTCTACACTGGCTCATCATGCAAATGTCGAAACGCCCGGCGTTGGCCAATCTAACGTGTTATATTGTTGAAATATGAATTTAGTAATGCCACAGTGTTGGCCAAACAAGACCGTGGGGACGCGCGTTTTGCCGCTGACCGCGATTCGAGCATTTCGTCGGGTGATAGGCGCGCGGTTTCCTGTGGCGGCCATATTTTCACTCGGCCCAATTTGGTCAAGCGAGATAAGGTCTCGATGGAAACCCGGTCAATGTCACTCAGGTATCGTTGAAAGTAATCAATGACACGCGTTTTTTCGGGTTTCCGCTGAGACTTATCTAACTTGACCGAGGTCGAGCAAAAACAGTTCCATCTATTGATATCGAACCCAATGGTACGGCTTCAGAATATAAGGTTTTGACAAAATTTTTAAGGCGCGAGCCTTGGACTGGGGCTACAGCTCTAAGCTAGTCACGAGCATGATAATCTCTTTGTGCAAGGTGATCGGATGCAAAAATATGCGTGAATCATCTGCAGATGATGTGGGTTATCTAGTTAATAGTCAAACGAGCCTTGATGATGTTTCAATTAAGTCTACTTTGGATGTGCGAACGATATAGGTGCACATGCACGTGAAGTGGGATTATTGGTCGAGTGTTTGCTCGAAGATGATATAATGACTTGGAGTAAACGACGACGTTAATTGCCTCTAGTAGATGACGTTGCTGATTGCATCTCGCGCAAGTTAAATGAATTATGTGCACAGACTGGATTGTGCCAGGGGCTTCTTGGAGAGGAAAGCTGAACTCTCTTGTCAAAATTCCTCATCTAACACTTTGTTATCCATTATCTTGACCCATTCTTGTCTACTAAGCCGCAGACTTCTTCTGTTCTTTACTTATTGGTCCCTAAGAAAATTGAGACTATCCATCTTCTAACTTCCTGTCTGCCTCTTCCTAATGTATGTAATGTGGGGTGCATAAAGCACCTACGAGAGTATCCTGCAGAACCTGGGCAAACCCTTTGTTCCCTCCTTCCTAATAAGTCATTGAACTATTCTTTCTAACTTCTGCGAAACTTGATTTCTTCTATCTAGTCTTCCACCTCTTCTGGTCCTTAAGGTCAATTATCTACCTTCAAAGTTAACCCTCATTTACCCCACCAGGGTCAAAATGTCCTGAAGGGTCTTTGTAAAATCCACATTATTCATAGTAGGCGTGTCAAAAAATTCTAGACTTGGGTGGGAAAAAAGAACAGGGTGCGCACTTTCACTCAGCTTTGATTCAATATGAATGTCATCTTGCAGATATTGGATACTGGCGGAGTAATGTAAGTTGTAAAAATACGTGGGGTAACTGAGGGTTAAAGTGTTCAACCCTTCGATTTATACCTTGGCAATTAGTTTCTGTCCCGTGACGACGTCAACGCACTTGAACAGCGTGCTCCCCTCCGTGGGTCCGATTATAAGGAAACGGTTTCCTATAATCTTTGGTCCGGGATTGGCCGATGGTGCGGTCGTCTCGTAGGCCGGCAAGGCAACCGGTGAGGGTGCCTCCTCACCTGGCTGCTGCTGAGCCGGAGCCGGCAGCTGCGGCTGCGCAGCTGGCGCCTCCTGGTGACTCGGGTTGAAAAGGAACTTTCCATCGTTAGCACGCGCCACCTGAGGATGCAACTGCTGCACCGACGCGCTCGCCACTCTCATATTGGGTAGCACTAATCACTGTATCAACTGAACGTAGCCCCGTAGCCTTGAACTTAGCGCCGCGGCATCCGAGGTTTAGCACAGCCAATGGCGTGAGAGCGCCGCCGCGAGCGACGCCACTTGGCACGAATCGATCGTGATCCCCCGTGGTCTTTGTCTCGCTGCTACGCTCCACTTAACGTATCACTTTGTGCGCGGGCTCCTCGCGGTCCCCTCGAGACCGGGACAGAGTCCTTGGACGGATCGAGATCTTCCGATTGGCCCTGGAAGCAGAAAAATCGCTGAGTTAGCACGGTGATGCTGTTCCGGGGGAGCCGATGCGCTCCCCGAGATAAGGACAAGGCCATTCGCGTTGATTCGCAACGAGCGGTGACGAAACGTTGAGCAAACGATGACTAACTCGCGGACGGTCGACGAAAAAGGTCCGTCCCGTCGGGAGCGAACAATTGCCGGGTCGACGTGAATCAGCGAGCTGCGCATTTCCCGCCAGAGACCCGGAGGTCGCGACGAAAAGCGCCGGAATTTGACATTGGCCGCGCTTTTTCATTGTGTGCAAATCCGGTTGGGCAACGCGAGTCCGCTTTTGAAACATGTTGCTCAAAGTTTCGCGCTTGTTAGCATAAACGGCTCGAGGAGGGAGGTTCGCGACGACAATAACGACGACAAAAATCGATGAGGGTCTGGTGGGTCCGTGGCAACGCCCACCTTTGGACCACCGGACTGTTTGGGGGCTCGTGTCCGAAATGTTTACGAAACGCGTAGGCTTGAGCCGTTGTGTGTTGACTCAGGCAACAGACTCTACTGCAATCCGGGTCGTCAAATCCTAACGAGTTCCGCTGGCTGGAGACCGTGATTCACAGAAGCGATATTTCAAAAGTCAAGGCATTTCGACATCCCTCCGACTTGTGCAATTGGCTCGGCCGGGAGGCTCGTTAAGGTCAGGGGTACCGGTAGAAGGTGCCTGGCGAGCCTTCGTTTCGACAAAGCGAGGAAAAAAGCCGCGCTGCAGCGCGCACCCAGGACCGTACTCACGATCTCGCGCCTGATTAATCGCTCGACGTTGCGCTTTGTTGCTACGGATAGGTTTGTTAGTTTGCGCTTTGTTTTTGCGACCGTGTTCGCCAGACTCGTTCGTGTCCTTCTCTCGTTTTCTTGTCGGCGTTGACCAACTCATTGTCCTGTCGAACCGACTGTCCCAACCGGTTCAGGGAAACCCCTGACCAATCGTTCAAAGTCACCAGGGCTGTTTGTAAACACCGTTGTGACATCGAGGACAGAATTTCGGAATAAAATTCCGAAATAGAGAAACACTTTTGCCAAATTAACGACTTGGAGTGAGACTAGGTAGGGTGGGCGACGTTGGCTCATCAATCGAAATGCCAATTCCTATAATCGATAGAATAAAAGAATATGTATGGTTTCTCAAATGTGGTAATGTTCTGTTTTATAGGCGTTATCCATATCTTTAAATGCGATTGTCACGACGATCTACTGATCAAAGTTTTGGAGTTTGATGCAATAACATTTATTGAGTGTGATTACCCAATATTACATTTTTTTACTTGTTTCAGTCGGTTTACTGTCACATTTTTATTATTATTTTGCAAGTTCATATCATATCGACCTAGAAAACTTTCGGTCACGACAGTAACTTTTTAGAGTGCTGCTGACGTTATGGATAAGGCCTATTATGTTACACTTCTGCAACGTTTTAAGAAATATGTGAAATGTTTTGTGAAACGGATTTGGTATTTGTATAATCGTTAGTTACTCATAGCTTTTTTAACTAGTCGATTCTTTTGTTCAACATCGCCCATCCTTAAGCCGCATGAATTTTTGTTTACTCGCAACCCTGACGACGCAATCGCGGCAGCAACTTGCGATTGCTGTTACGGTCCTGGCGGGTTCGCACTTGCGCAAACACTTGTCACGCAGGGCCGTACGAATCGCGAGACGGACGCACGTGCGCGATTCCGCCAATTGGCGCCCCGTCGCGGGACCGTCGAACGGAGCACCGCGGCAGCCCTCGTTAGGGTCTCAGTGCCACATCGGCCTGACGCAACAACGGTATAGCGAAACCACGCGGCGATCTTGCACCAGCTTCGTGGGCTGTTGCAATGCCGGCGGCGACGATTATTTTTACGCCAAGTCGCGAAAACATCTGCAAGATAATGCGAACGGCTCGGGTATCGCTGCACTTTGCTCGAGACTCTTTTCAGACGTCGCACAAACAAGTGCTTGGCGATTAAGAAGCCTTCCGAGTGGCTGTTCCTTGAGAGAAACAGCCGGGTCCGAGGTTCGCGACTCAGGACAGTCTTTTCCGGAGGGACATCCGGTTATTTGAAAGATAGAGTCCTAGCTAATATTAAGAGTATCGAGATTGGAGCCGAGTTTTGTTGCAGTCGCTCGGAAAGGAGCAGCGAGAAACTTGAGATGCGGTGACGTTATCTTTATCGCGGTGGAGAGGTTCCGTGAATCTGTATGTGTGCGTGTGTGCAGTGTTTGGAATGTTATCGCTGAGTGGTGGATCTTTGGAGAAACGTCTGGAGGTAGGAAGTGGACTGGGTAGGGACTTTCGCGAGATCTTATATTTCCGGGTCGTTCCAAGATAGATCTACCTGCGAAATAGTATGCGTTCCAAAAATGGGAAGAATCACTCGCCCTTCTATCGAAATACTTCCATCGAAGGCTCACCAATCCACCAACCAGATTCTCCTCTCTAACAACGTGGATTCTCCGGAGATAACTGAGAGACGAACTTAAATCCTTCAGGGTTTTTCGCACATTTTGTTGAGTACCCTCCGCAGAATCTCCTAACACATTCTCGTAATTTCAACGTAAAATCTTCGTAGCTAACTGGGAGACGCGGATTCTTCGTGGATAACTGATAGATGCACTTTGTCCAGAGATTCGCGGACATTTCTTTAGGGTTTCTCCGAACAGAATCCTCAACACATCCTCCTGATTTCAAAGCAGAATCTTCATAGATAACTGGGAAACGCAGATTCTTCGTAGATAACTGAGAAATCCAGATTCTCCAGAGTTTCTTCGTATCTTCGAGAGTATGTTCATAGGTATCTTGAAGACCTTGGTTCTCCCGACATCCTTGAATTTTCTCCACAACTTTGCGATTTCGGAAGTCGATCTTCCAGACTCCAAATCGTCTTCGCAAAAAAGGCGACCTCCCTCCTCTCCGCCGTTCCGTCCTTGCGATTGGCTCTCGTCGCAAAATCGATAGTCACAGCTGACGGGCGTCGCAATTACCTTGACTTGGCGGGCCCCGTTGTTGCCGACAGTTCCTGAACGGAGATCCGTGGTTGGCCGCGAAAACGTTATCCGGACCGTCCCCTGGCGAAGAAAAACCGGTCAGTCGCACCCCGGTTTTACGCACAACACGCTCGCCCGAACTCGCGCGACACACGACGACACTCGTCGACGGGCGACGATTATGCGTGAACCTGCGGACGGTCCCCAACGTCGGGCCGACCTCCGCTCAGAAACGACGGCGGCAGCTGAGCGCGGGACAACCAACCGTGCACGCCATTGTGCAAGCTACGACTGACGCGGCTCGAGCCGAGCGGCGGACAATCCGGCGCAGTGGGGACACGCCACGCATGCGCAGTGGTCGCGCGCAGGGACGGCCGGCGACGCGACACTTTTCACGCCTTTTTTCGGGGAACGCGCGGCCTTGACCTTGCGGGGCACTCGGGTTCGTTGTTTTTCAAGGGAATTCGCAGTTCGGGCATCAGTTCGGTTGTGTGATTGTGTTTCCGGGGCTTTGTGGGGATGTCAGGGTCCCCAATAGAACAAGATGTATATTATACATATATTAGATGGACATTCATACATAAAATAGATATATACATATAATGTACGTATATTATAGATATATGTTAAATTGATGTTCTATCAGGGGTCAAGAGTATCAAAATTGAGGGATACAAAGTAACTGACCGTAAATAGAAATAATTGAAGGGCTATGACAATCTGGGAGCAGAGATACAAAGTTTTCAAAGACGTTTAAAATCTATTGTTTCTTATTTCTTTTCAATTAACTTTTCATTTAACTTTCTTTCGTTTCTATTTTCAATTAACTTTTCTTTAGAAGGCATGGCACGTGTGGATGGTATCGATCCTGCAGTGGCATATTGTGGACTAACGGGGGAGAAGGTAGTTTTAATATACAGGAGCGTATGATTTTTTTAAATTATAAGTGAAAGGGAAGGCCGGGTTTTAATCTTTGGAATTGAGGGAATTGAGGAATTCATTTTTGTATTCTGAATTTCTTTTTGGTCGTTTATATTAAATATTTTCTGCAGATGATAGTTCGGGAAAAAAAGTTGATTGCTCGGATTGGCAATGAAGAAGACTCTTTGCAAATCAAAACCAAAAATGTTATTTATTTATATTGATAATGTAATTCGAACTATTTTATACAGAAAATAATTTCTATAAAACTTGATAGTTTCAAATAGTTTTGTCGTAATTATTATAAAATGTTAAATGTTAGTTGTTATAAAATGAACTCTCCATAAACAACATTTTGTAATATATCCCATATAAACAAACGACATATTAACGTTTAGAATGAGTTTAAGTTCTAGAGATTTCAGAGGAAGTTTCGAGGACTGAAAACTAATTATTCTGTTTTGAGTAATGCATCGTAACACGTGTTTATCTATGCGAATTATATAATGTGACATGAATTGTTTTCAACTTGAAAGAATTTCATTATCAACAGATTTCCATTGTCACAGTTCCATTAAGAAATATAGAAATTATTTCCAAATTACCATTGAGTTCTTGAACATTATAGTCTATCACATATGTGATTCAGTGAATGAATCAAGGACGCCTTGTTTATTTACTCATAACCATATGGAAAAAGTTGACTTTTTCTAATCGTTCAGTTTATAAACAATTCAATGCGGAAGTTATTTTCGTTCTTATTTACAGTTTATGGGATGTTTACTTTTGCAAAGAAGTTTTCATTGTGGAACTCGAAGACTTGATTGTTTTGTTTTGACGTACTCTAATGTGTGATTATAGCTTAACTATTACACAAAGTAGACACTATTGCATAATGTGAAGTAAATTACTCTGACTTTTTAATTGTGTGTCTTTTTGGATGATTCTGAAAGACCATTAAGCACGGATGATGAAATGAAAACCAGGTTTTCGAAAAAACTTTGACTCTTTTTTCGGATGAAAATGCTTTGTAAACAATTCATTAGATACGTTACTTTTGATGTTCCTCGATTCAACAATGCTAATTAAAAAGCACAAAGCCGAGTTTTAGCATAAAGTTAATGTCTGCAGCGAAACCTAAATGATACGCTGATAATGGGCTCGTTAGAGGATATCGTCGCGCGTAGACGGATAATGTTATATTGTTATAATCGGATTTTGCCGAATCGATCAAGTTGCATCACTTTCTCATCGAAAAACAAAGAAAAAAATTAATGCGTTTTATAAAAACATGTAATATAAATAAACAAAAAACCACAATGTTTTGGTATTTTTCTTTGACATCCCCTTTCCTTTTTTTAAATCAACGAAAATGTTTTTTTTATGACTTTCTACCGCTTTACTTCTTATACAAAATAAAGAAGGTCGAAATAGATACAAACAAAAAATTCAAAAGCAATGACAAATCGATTGTTCGTTAATACGTCACTAGGCGGTGATCCTGAGTGCATTACGTGAGCTTGCTTTCGGGGCGATACGCGATTGGTCGATATCCACGTGACGTCACATATGCACGCGTGTGGGTGAATGTGAATGAACGCTCGCGCGTGCTGATCTAAATTAACGAAGATCTTCCGGTTTAGATACGCACAGGCGCGCGCGAGATGCAAATCTCCAAGTCCGAGAAAGTACCGATTACCGGCGCTTTTTTGGCGGGACAAAAAGGAGGGAAATGCTAACGGTTTTCCGCCGCACTTTTCCCGGTAATCCGACTGATTGAATGAAACGGCATTACGCAATTCGTGAGGGGAAGCGGTTTTGCTTTTTTCCGGTCGGAATTTAATTTGAAAATGTAACGGCTTTTTTAGAAAGAGCTGACTTTTAAAATTTTTCGAAGAGAGTTGTTGATAGTTTTGGTTTTGAAATGCTTTAGAATTTGGTATTGTAAGAAATAATTTACATTGAAATAACGGTGTATAAAATTAAAATAAAAAATTTAATGATTAAATTTTAAATTAAGTTCAGGTATACTGAATTTTAAAATTAGTATTTACGACATTCGAAAAAAACCTGAGAGAATTGACGTAATAGTTTTAACAGTTTTAATTAAAATAATTAGTTTGCTAAATTTAAATAAAAAATTAATCATTCAAATTTTAAATTGGATTTCGAGGAATTTCAATTGATTTAATAAACAATTTTTTCAAAAAAAAAAGAATAAGGGGAAACGCACTATTTTGATGAAAATTAGTGTGTTTGGCAAAAAAAAAAACATTTGTTCGGTCGAAATAAAACAGCGTCACCGAACAATCGATACGACTTATTTCCATTATTTTGATCGCAGTAGAATTTAGGATGACGAAATAGTACACCCAATGAAGCGTATTTTTACAGATAATCGCAGTATCTCGACAAACACGCACTGGCGTTTTTGCGACAAAAAATCCCGCTTTATAAGGTCAAGGCACTCGGACATAATAAAATCCGAAATCGCGGAATGAAGTCATACGTGACTGCGAATTTCGCGGAGTACTTAAAATCTCGTTTGACAGCGTATGAATCAATAAATTAGTCACTTAACGTTAGTCAATTTTCGTCAAGTTGCATCAACTTTTGAAAAGTGTGCCAATTTCGTGTGTGCATTTTCTTCAATATTCGTGTTTCAAAACACGAAGAATTTAACAGTTTGAAAATCAACAATTTTTTTACATGTTGCTAAACAGCGTTTCTTTAATCTAAAACTGATAAAGAATTTATCGACTTCCATCACGTGACATCAAAAAATTCAAACTTACGTAATTTGAATTTTTGTCATTTTTACACAAATAAAAACAAAACAGGTCAGTTTTTAAATTTTATTTTTAAAAAATCTTGAAATTCCAACTAAGCTAACAAAGTACTAAAACAACTTCAGAAATATGCATTTCAAACTGTAAGAAAGCGCCCTCTATCGGAAAAATATTGCAACGCTGAAAACCACACCCAAACCTAGAAAATCTGTGAATTCGATTATCAGTCGCGCGACATCGTTTCGTAACCCCGTAAACGGCGCGTCCAAGATAATTAATTGTCAATTAAATATCAATTATAACCTCAAAGTCGCGTTCGGCACACAGTGCGCGATTATGCGGCGTGAAATGCCCGCCGCTATCTTATCTGACATCGATACCTAATTGTTAATTAAAAATCGTAGACGGGGGAAAAACGGCACGCTCGTCCAACGCCTCTGATAGACAACTTCGTTGCAGCTTGAGTCGGAATGGCGGCGAACGCACGATTCGCTATTAAATAATATGATAAGATTACAACATAGCTTCGCAATCGCGAAACGCCGATCGTTATCGTGATCGACTGTTATCGGCGCTCTTTGCTTTCCGATGAACAATGTTGCGCGACGACAAATTGTGCTTACCATGTTAAAAATGAAATTTTGACACATACTAAATTTCGAAACATTACATATTCAAACGTATCGAAGACATATTCAATCACGTATCAAGACATATTGAGTCGTATTCACAGCATTTCATATTTTTATAACAGTCAAATTAGCAACTAAATAGTAAAATATTTTAACATTCAAATAAATCGGCCAAAACTGTAGGAAACTTCATCAATTTGATTTTTCGTGTCTCATTAAGTTCACTTGTTCATTTTGTTTATTTGTTTACCAAAGTAAAGTGCAACATTAGTAACAATTTTACCGAAGCTGTACAGTTTCTGTCTCATACTAACACATTGTGAGCAATAGCGAATTGTACATTTACATTGGAATATTTCTTTTATTTATCCCGTAACAGTATTTTTTCTTTACAGTAACGTACTCTACAAAGCTTTCTCTATAATATAACAGTTTTTTCGACAATATCTTAATACTTTGCGAGGTATACTTTTTAATAAAAGTAGCCAAAAACCTACCCTACTCCATACGAAACTATGTAAAGTAGTTGCTTACGAGGTATAC